>JAVSBS010017629.1:0-17867 GCA_033124195.1 Coracias cyanogaster | reverse complement strand
ACAGGTCTCATTTTCACATTTCTCACCATTTCTAAGTCCCTTTTGAAGTTGATTTGGTCCTATCTAGCTGAATTCTCCCCTCAAAATTGTCATTGGTAATTATCAGTTTTAAAAGCATTAATTTTTTTTTTTCTTAAGGCAAAAAAAAAAGTCAGAATAA
Source organism: Coracias cyanogaster (assembly GCA_033124195.1). Taxonomy (NCBI): domain Eukaryota; kingdom Metazoa; phylum Chordata; class Aves; order Coraciiformes; family Coraciidae; genus Coracias; species Coracias cyanogaster. Next base: position 17,707 of record JAVSBS010017629.1, on the reverse strand, counting down.
AACATTTTGGCTTGAATTACTATTTAGACCATTAAAACTCTGAGATATTTCAAAAATATGTTGAAAGTATGTCCACATGTTGACACTTTCAATTTATGAACATTTTGCAGGTTATTATTTCCAGGAAAACGATGGCATTTTGGCTTTCAATTCCAGTTTTAGAAATAAATATTTGAAAAAAGAGAATGTCCTGCAAGTGGAAAATTCTGTTTCTCTGGAGAGGCCTATTCATGACTGAACCAACTGTTGTGCAGAAAGCCATAGTCTGATTTGTGTAATGACTCTCACAAATGCTATTGAGAGATCTAGTGTATTTATACATAATTATAATCAAATAGTGACCATTCTCCATCATTTATAACATTATATAACATTTATAACACAGCTTTAATTATGCCATCAAATGAGTTCACAGCATTTGTTAAACTAAAGTGTTCTCACTCTCCATCTCTCCATTCCTTTTAAATATTTGAAGACATTTTAAACTCCTGAGGGAAGAGATTTAAATTGTCAACAGTTTCTTGGCTGAATTTATGTTTACCAAACCCACTTTTCCTTGCTCCATGCTAATTATGAGGATTGCTAGATTATGTATTTTGAGGTTTTGTTTGAGTGTGTGTTTCCATATAAGGTTAAAGTATCTTTTAGGATATTTGATAATGGAAAGTGACCTACTCACTGTCTTATCTGGAGACAGTGATGCCTCTTTGCAACATGTCTTACTTTCTTACTCGTTTCCAGTTAACACGGCCAAGAGATCAGGTTCCAACCCAGCCAAAGACAGTCAAAGTATTTACCCAATGCTTTTTATAGTGTTGTATCTTTATAGATTCTAAAGCCCAGTCTGAGGATATTAAGATATCAGAGTTTTAGAGCTTTATTGTGATGCGTATTTACTTTTGATACATACTTAGAGTAGAACTATATCAATATTATTTTAAACAAGCACAAGTGAGAAAGTCATTCTGGAAGTGTCGTAACACAAAAGGAATATTTTTTTGCCATCATGATACGCAATGAATCAGGGAAAGCTTCAACCTTGAAAAGAGTCAGATGGAGATTTTCTTTAATCTGGTTTTATATTATGTGATGCTTAGCAGGACATTTCTAGATCTCCCCTCAGGAGCATTGATTAGAACAAATGCAATTAGTCTATAGCATCCTTATTAAGGAAGAATTCTTACATTAATCAGTAGAAGTTTTGCTGAATTAAAGGATTTCCCCAGATCTTCCCATACAACAATACTGACTTGGCACAGGAGGCACAGGAGCCAGAGAGGATTTAGAGGGAAAAGCCAGCAAAATCTGTTGAGTCACAGGAAGCATGACCAGAAACTTGAAGTTTTAGCATCATCTTTATCCTGTGGTGGATCTTATCTCCCTTGTGCAATGGTTGACTCCAGTTGACTCCAAGGGAGTTTGTTACAGGGTTTGTCTGCTCATGGAGAGCTCATCCATAGTAGCTAACAGTGTGAACTGAGAATTCCCATGCAGGTGGGATTATGACCTTCTAGGAGCTCCTAGGAAAAGCTCCTAGGAGAGAGGATTCCTGGGCAGATATTTGGGTTCTGTGTGAAGAATTGAAGCATTCAGCTCTCCCCTGGCACAATTCCTGGGATGCTTCAGGAAAATGCTGGGTGAATACTCCTGCTTTGCCTTTAGAGCTTGCACTGTGACCTGGCCAGGACTCAGCACAGGCTGGCAAGGAAGGCCACACTAGCTGTAATTCTATTTCCCTTAGTGTTACCACCCAAAGCAGAGAAGGAAAAACAGATGTTAAGATTCCAGAGACGTATGATGGCACACTGCTCCATTCTGTATTTCCTTGTGGAGCAGCAGATGCAAGGTTGCCCTTAGCCTCATGAATCTGTTACACTACAGATGACAGTGAATCTGAGGATTCATGAGGACACAACTCTGTGTATCACAGCATCACCTGGGTTGGAAGGCACACAACTCCTGCTCCAACCAGGCTCAATGCTTAATTCAGAATGGCTTATCAGGTTGTAGTATAATCAACGGGGCTTCAAGAAAATGGGATAGGTTCCCCGCAGTTAGGATCCAGCTCAATGTTTCTGAAAGCACGTATCTTCTTCTTGCCTTCCAAGCAGCTACTTTTTTTATTAAGGAGATGGCCTGGCTCCACCACTGTGCTCCATGTGACAGGCACTTACCCAGGGTTCTAGAATCTCCCCGAACAGAGCTTCTTTTGGGACTGGGGTCTGAGCTGCCACTGTTTTCCTGCTTTTCCAGCACAGACAGCTGCTCTCTGCAACTTCTCTTGGACATCAGTAAAGAGCTGGAGGAAATGCCTTAGTCTGATGTTTTCATCCAGTTTCGAAAAGCCCATGCTTGGAAAAAAAGTTAGATGGAAAAGGCTGCTTTTGCTCCTGGGGTAACGTTCTTGGGATCTACTTGAGAGAATGAGAAAAGCAACTTTGTGTGTGTGTAAATCTTACAGTGGAGGACCCTGTTCCCCAAAAGGGTTAATGCAACCTCTCTTTTTCCCCAATAGCTTCATGGCCCTAACAGCTTTCATTGTGAAATGGGTGCAGGTGTGGGCTATGCTTTGTTGATCACAATCCCTTTTGCAGAGGAAGCTTTGAATATGTTTGACATAATCAGCTCACAGCCTTTGCCCGCACTCTTTCATAAACAGGCCATTTTCACATCCTTTTCATGGGATCCGACAAGCGGAAAAATAATTAATGTTACCTCAGCCTAACAGTGACCCAGCTTTGATTCAAAAAGACGGCATGTTGCATAAACTAACCATTTAATTGAGTGATAGAAAAAGCCCACATGTATCAATTCTGCCTCCACGTATTATGATTACTGAGGCTTTGCAAGGATTGTGCTCCCTTGGTCATAAAGCAGAGCTTAAATTCAAGCCCATGAAGTGGTTTCAGGAGAACTGATTGAGCATGAGCTGGGGATTATCTGTGTTTATGGTGGCAGGACATGGGAGCAGTGGAATATGTGGGTGCCAGCCATCATGGCGCATGTTCAGGCTATGTCCAGGTTGTGTCACATGTCTTTGTGCGAATTGACAGTGGCCAGGCATTATCCAACCACAGGACATTTGGGATGCTGATGGCACCACACTGCCACCTTGCCATGACCTTGGGGCAAAGCTAACTGTTATATACCACAGTTAGGACTACACCTAATATGAACAGGACAGAGTTACCCTTGAGGTAACCCACCAACAAGAAATGCCCAAGAGGAATCACATTTAAATTCAGATAGGGTCTTGAGGTAGTAGTGGCTCCTCTAATGAGGACCTCTCCTCTTTTGTTTACAAAAATACAGCCATTTTAGCAGAAATTGAACAAAACCAAGAGCTTCTATTACTAACCACCATGAATGACCATGAGTGCAGTGTGGAGATGTCATGCACTGGTCTAGAAGTGTTCCCCCAGGAAGAGTTCAACAAAAGCTCATCACTGGCTCACTCAGAGACAGTGCTGGTGGAACTACTCATATTCTTCTGGACAAGGAGGGTCTGCAGACCACTGGGCGTCCCTTCCTCACCACATCACACTATAGGAGCAACCATAGGCACAGAGCTTATGTTCTCGTGCTGTTAAATGGAAGAGCTCTCACAACAGCAGCCATGGAAGTGGGTAAAACCAGGTAGGCTGGTATTTCACCAACTCCTACAACGCAGAGACAGAAGGGAAGACATTTAAACCCAAAGGAAGGAAAAATCTTTCCACACAGGTGAAGACGGGATATCCGACCCTGCTCCATTAGACACCACTCTTGTCCAGACATGAGAGGATTTTAAGAGGGTATTGGCTATTTCTATGCTCACAAGAATACCCCAAATTAAAGTAGGCTGGGGACAAGGAGGAAGACTTAAATCCTCCTTCTAATGAAAAAGCAGATAATAAACAGGAGTTGGACCTTGGTCCGATTCCAGCAAGGCAATGACTATGTTCCTAATCCATCCTACCTGTGGAGATCCTAGGATGCTCAGAGTCATTCCTCTGGCTATTTGACATCTGTACAACCTTGCTGAGTTGGCAGCCACCTATGCCAGGCCCAGGTTCAAATTTCTGGGACTTGTAAGCACAGCATTGAGTGATCTCCTCCTAGCACCAGTAGTACCTTGAAGATGTGCTAAGAAATTTACCTTTCCTAGATCCACTTCAAGGAGGGTACTCACTCTGCAGCCTGCACTTAGCATGAAGCCTTGGGGTTGTCTGGAGACCCTCCAGGAAAGGTCCAGGTGAGTAGCAAGGCATCCATCTCTTGCTGCATCTGGTCAAATACCAGTCTGTGTGCCTTCAGGTCAAATGGTCAGGTCATATTTCAGAAGGAAGTACCTTCCCTTTTGACATCCAGCAGTGGGCAGTGGGACTGCCATCCCATTTGAGCCAGGAACAGAGAAAAATCTTCAAATAACATCACTTTCACAACCAACTGTTCAACACACCACCTTACACAGCCCCCTGCCAGTAATTTTGATGCAAGCCCTTCTCTCTTACAGAACAATTTCCCCGTGTAATGTAGGGGGGGAAAGATTGTCCTTTCCCATAGTCTGAAAAGCCCTGATAGAGCAGGCCAGAAAAGCACTTAGTGAGACAAACAGATCGATACTTATGAAGCATATTACTGGGGTTTTAGGAGACATAGGATTTGCTGGTGTAAGGACTCCTGTGCTCGGTGTGGGTGTAGCAGAGGTGGGTGAAATGAAGTCAGTGAATCTTCATGGCCATGGACCCTTAGAAAGCTTCTGGAGAGACATCACTGGCTGTTTGCCATTGAGATGATGTTAAGTGCCTTCATGATTAGGTCAGCTAGGAGCAGGTAAAGAACCATTCCTCCTCAGAAACATTTAGTGTATCTCTACCATTTTGTATCTCTAGCAAATGCTGTCCTTAAAATTATCATAAATACTGGAGATGGAGAACCAAAGGGGCAACCACTCTGCCTCAGCTGATCGCATTTGGTTTCATATTCACTAGCACAATCCTCTGTTTCCTCCTTGTCCTTTGGCTCTTTGTACTTCTAGGTATTGGTCATGTTCCTGGCTTCTCTGCTAGGCTATCCACACTGAATTACTCTCTCTGTCTCTCACTCAGTCTCAGCTTTTTTGTTGGTCTTCTCTGAATTTTTTCACAGCTGTCCATGTCTTTTCCACGCCCAAGTATCCCAGTCCAACCTGCTGGGGAAGGAGGGCCTGAAGAAGCAGCACTAATCTCTGGGTGTTCACCAATGGTGTTGATGGTAACTGTGGCCACGGGAACCAAGATATGATTTGCCCACTGGCTGATGCACAACTCATGAAACACCATGGAGGATGTCACCACTGTGCATCTTCTCAAGGAAAAGCTTGATGGCAGTACAGGAACCAGACCTAAGACTGGTTGCTCCAGCTCCCCCACCTGTGCTCAGATGAAGCTTGGTGAGCTCTCCATGCCTTGGGGACAGGCATGACCTTTCCTGCTATGCATACTGCCTCTGAAATGAGCCTACACAAGCAGGGGCTTTTACTTCTCTGCTCTTCAATTTAAAATCTGTCTCCAGCATGGGCATGCCATGTAGAGAGTATCCCAAGATTTGCTGCTTAATGTTCCCAGTGTGCCCTCCTGTGAGTTGCTCTCTTCTCTCATCAAGGGGCCATTGCCCAGACTTCCTGTGGGTGACCTGACTGCAAGAGAGCTGTATATTTTCCCTGGAGATAAGGGTATTAATATGAGTAGGTGTTAGGAAGTCAAAAGGCTGAGACTAGGATGCTCTTCAGTGCCTAATTCTGCCTTCATGGGAATGAAGCAGGGACAACACAGACAGCTCTGAGATATTCCTTGGAGTGAAACACAGGCAAAATCCTGGCCCTGGTGAGGTTTTGTCCTCAGCTGGAACCAGAATATGCTTTGAGGCATGAACTGTCTTAAAGGCAGTGCCATCACGTTCACCTTTATTTTGGAAGAGGCTACAGATTTTATACCCTGCAGGGATGGCAGCTTGCTCCAGGACTGATCCCGCCAGCCCTACTTACAACAAGTATTACCTTACTCTGCCTGTTCATTCCCGCAGAGCACAGGTAGAGTAGGATGCTCTTCAAGATGAAGGGGTGTGTGGGGGAATCAGCCCTCAGAAGAAGAGTTTTAATGTGAAATAAGATCAAACATCACTGCCACACCTCCACCTCCAGCAGTTTCAGCCTACACAAGAAAGGGGAACGTGCAGAGGAGCAGAGTGCTGGTACTGGTGTGACTTTTGGAAGGGTTTAGGGAGAAAAGAGAAGAGAAGGGAATGGGAAAGGAAAGGAAAGGAAAAGAGAAAGAAAAAGATAAAGAGAAAGAGAAAGAAAAAGGAAAAGGAAAAGAAAAAGAAAAAGTAAAAGAAGATAAAGAAAGAAAAGAAAAAATATAAAAGTAAAAATAAAAACCGGAAGAAAAAGAGAAAGAAAGAGAAAGAAAGAAAAATAAAAAGAAGCAAAAGAAAAAGAAAAAAGAAAAAATGAAAAATGAAAGGAAAAATAAAAGATTAAAAAAAAATAAAAAGAAGAAAGGGAAGAATGTTTGGAGCTGAAAAGAAAGTTTGGCTCTCTACTAACACTCATGGACCTAATTGGATTTACTGCTTGAGTGCAGGAAAACTTGAAGAGATTATAGAAAGAGAAAAGAATTTGAGATTAACACATACAGTACATTTCAATACAGGTGGCAGGACAATTAGAAATGTAGTTAAGATTTGGAAAATCTTTATAAATCTGGAAAGGGTTTAAGTCCAAGTGTGATTTGGTGTGCCCAGCCCTGATTTTTCTAGACCAGCCTGGTGTTGGAAACACAACGTGAAAGGATGGTTTGAGGGCTCTTCTTCTCCTGTGTTGAAAACCTTGAGGAGCGAGGAGGAAAAGACAGAGGTCTCTGCCCTCACTGGTCCCTGGAAAGGATGAAGGGAGATTTTCTCTTTACCTCCTAGGGCTGGTGATGGTAGACTCCAAGCAGCAACACCAGTGGAAAGCCTACATCAGTTAGAAGATAAACTTGCCTGAGTTCTTCCACTGAAACACAACTGGAGCAACTCACTGGTTAGGAGAGCCCATGCGGGCTGTTTGTCTTCACTGCTCGAGTGACATTTAACAGTCAGAGCTATTGAATTCTATTTCTTGGTGTCAGTCAGTCAACCTGGGCCCAGCGTGGCTCCCTGTGCTGCTTTCAGAGCAAATGAAGTTGTCTGTACTGTGAATAGCGGGATGCATCCAAGGGGATTTACATCAGAAGAGGGACTTGGCCTCATTCCTTCAACAACTAGAGAAACACAGTGGTTTCTGTAGGTGTTAGAGCAAAAGAAAAAAGAACTCTTCCACAGGCAGTGAAATGAATGAATGGTTCATGATCAGTTTGTCTTATCTTGCTTCACCTCTCTGTCCCTCCTGAAGGCCAGGGCTGATGAATTATAACTTTTACCCTGGGGGAGGCACTAATTTGGGTCTCTGCCCTCCATGCCCTTTATATTTGCAGTACTGAGGCAGATAATTGATCCAACTGAAGCAGATCTGCCCCTCTCTCCATTTGCAGTATAGAATGATTCATCCATTCCTGAAGGAGACCTCAAAAAAACCAAAATGAAAAACAAAACAGCAGGTGCATTGCTCCAATTTCTCTCCTTCAGCTCAAAAGGGAGATGAGGGTGATTAGCTCAGATGTAGACATCTGTGCTGGAAACACCTGAAGTTGGTGAAACTAATCCCACTCTTAGAAAGAGTTGAGGAGTTTTGGTGATGATCTGAGAGCCAGACATGTAGGTGGGCAGGGAGGGCAGGATGCAGCTTGCAGGTAAGACATTGAATCGTATGTGTCTGCAGGTGGGTGTCTATAAGTAAGCAAGGTGTTCAAGTCCTGTAAGGAGCAGGGGAAATATTCTCTTTACAGTCAGAGGAGCTAGGGAGTGAGTCATGCAGTGAAACGTCTGACGGGAAGTGAGCTGGGGCAATTCCTCTGCTGCAAATGGACATGTTTCCCTAGACTTAATGAACCAATATCTCCTACTATCTGAGGACCTAGCTGCGGTGGCTTGACCAGGCAAAGGCCAGTCCTGGGGTCAGTGCAGAAGTCATCCCTCTTCCTGCTTCCATCACCCTCGCTGGAGAAGCACTGAGCTTCACCTTCCTCTAGTGGAAACATTGCCAACAGCAAGAGGGAAAGCAGCGGTTCCTAAATCCAAAGCATTCGATCAAATCAGAGGTCAGGAGCTCATCTGTCCACCAAAAACTAGGGAAAAACCTCCCCCCACCCCCAGGAACAAAGAGAGGTGCACAAGTACAAGCAGCACACGTTACATGGGGAGCAAGACTGCTGCTTGGAGAGAGCTCAAACTGGGTGGAATCAGATCCATATCACACCTGGATGAAACATGATTGCACCATGGGTATAGAAGGGACCTGAACTGCTGTAATTAGATTATCAGATCTCCAGAGCAGGATTCAGCTCATAACAAATTTTAACCCTTTCTTATAAAATCATGGCATGCAAACTAAACATTGCTATCATGAAACCCAAGCAGATTTGAAATGCATAGAAATGGATCACAGGTTTCTGGTCACTGCATCTCCCAGCTGGTTTTATTTCTGGCAGGTTTAGCACATTCCCAGTTGTCCTGTGGTTAAGAATAGGTCTCACAGACTATGAAAACCCCTTAGGAGAGAACCATTCTCTGGCTGGACAGGTGACTTGTGGCATTTGGAGGGAGGAAAATTACATGCTACTGCACTTCCTAGTCAGGAGCAATGTTCTGCCATCAGCATCCATGCTCCTGTGTAAAGCAGCTATAGGTAAGATATAGTTAAGGAATGTTGTGATCCATTGTGCTTTGCTGTAGCAGCACCAAGGAAGGATGAGTTTGGAGCCATGCCAGAGTGTTTCAGGCTGACTCAGCAGCGTTAGTTTTGTGATGGAGGCATTGGGAAGTATGGATTTGACACCTGACTCTGCTATAGCACTGTGTGACCTTTAGCAAATCACTTTCCCATGATGTTCCTTGACCCCTTGCAGTAAAATGGGGCCAAGTAACACTTCCTCAGTCATACTTGTCTCTGGATTGTCACCTTTCCAGGGTAGGGAATGAGGTTTCACACTGTGACAAGCAGCTGCTGTCTGGAAAGGAACAGCATTCAGATCTATGATAAATGACCTTAACATTCATGACATGCTCATTGCTCTGGTCTTCCCACTGCTCACACATTCCCTGCCAGGGACAGTGAAAATAAATACAATCCCTTGCTCAATTATAATAAACGCATTCCCTGGTACTTTGAAGAGTCTCCTTGGTTTCTTGTCAGGTCTGCTTCCCTGCCGTGCTGCCAAGGGTAAGCTGCAACTGTTGGAGAGGAAGAAGACAGTAATTTTTTTCTCCACCAAAGTATGACAGCTCTTATTATCTTTTGATAACATAGAGCCACATTTGGGCACACCCTGCCTTGGCTACTAAACCCATCTGCTCTCCATTAGCTCACATGGGTTTACATGCCAGCAGGGACAAAGTGGTCCCTACCTTTCCCACGAGCTGAGAGCTCTGTCTGAAGAAGCAACGGTTTATTTTCACTTCCTAACTTGTAGGAAAGCTACAAACGCACTAGGATGCGTTGATGATTCACTAGGATGTAAATCCCCTTCCCTGAGCTTGAAGATGAACTCTGGTCTAAGGAACAGCCCTAATGAAGCTTCACCAGTGCGAGGCCAGGGCATCTTGCCATAGCTCTCCCATGAGTGTTTCTCTCCTGTTGCCCACCAAAGGTTGTCCAACCTTCTGCCAGTGAGATATCTGATGGTTTTGATGCTACTGATCAAATAATGACTTGGGGCCATGATTTCAAAACTGCTCTTCCATGTGCTGGGGACAGCTTAGGGTGCAGTGGAGCTGCAAATCTCAGAGAACCAGAGCTCACCTCCTGCTGGTTCCAGCCAGGCTGCCCTTCACAAACAGCTTTTTCTACAAGGAATGCAGAGCAGCCTGGACATGTAGGAAACACTATTTCCCTGCAAATCCAAAAGCTTTACACTTCCTGAGCAGTTCTTGTAGCAGGAAAGTGAGAATACACATGACATACTGATCATGTTGCACTGCTGGAAGGTGCTTACGCTGATTAGGGCAGTGCGTGAACAAGAACACAAAAAGCAGAGTGAAAAAGCTCATCAAACTTTGCTGTCCCACCTCAGACAAATTCCCTGGCTCTCCCCAGAACTAAACGAACCAAAGCAAGGCTGAGATGCTGTTCTATGGCAGAAGGAAATGCTGTGGTGTAGTTTTCTTCTCCCATACCTCTCCCGCAACTAAGGAGTCTCACCTATGGATTAGGTCTGTGTCTTTCTTTGAAACCTCCTTGGAGCCCTTCATCTCTGGCAGCCATGTTACTGTTTGTAGTCAGATATATGATCACACATGACAGATGCCCCATACCTGCAGGTATCCATGCACTCCTGATCTGGGGGGTTGTCTAAAAGCTTGGCCTAAATTAGCTCTTCAGGCTTCCTCTGCATTGGATGGAGATAAATAGGCACCTGCAGAGAGCAACTTGTCTGCCCTAACTTAGTCAGCTTTTCTTTAAGATGAGAGCTGCTGCAGCAAGCAGAGTGTCTTCAGTGCTCTTGCAAATCAATAGGATTGGCCAGACCTCTACATCAGCCTGTACTAAGATGTAAACTTGAAGTGATGCTTTCAACTACACTACTATAAATATAGGAAGATAAAATGGCTCTGTTGGATGAGGCTGTTGAACTCACTGTCCTGCCTCACAGTGCCAAAAAGGTGGTTGCCTAGGAAAGGCTGTCCCATACAGTCGTACTTCCCCAAAATATATTCCCATGCTCCAACACTGCCATTCAAGAACTTTCTACCGAAAGATGACAGCCTTTGCATTTCCTAAACCCTGCCAAGTTTCCTTTCTATGAACCTGTCCTGCCTCCCTATAAGCTTCCATCCTCCTGAAGCAAGGAGATCTCCAGGTCATTTCCACCACCAGTCAGGCACTCCACCTCCTCTGGTCTGCTCTGAACCTGTTGCCTGGGCAGCTTCACTAGATGTCCGTTGTCTAGACTAGAAGAACACTTACATGGTTGTAAATATACTTTCCTTCCACACACAACATAATATGTCCCTGTTTGAGTATCATCCACTTTGTTGAAGGAAGTCCAAGCTTGCTTCTACTATGTGTTAGCTTGGATTTCCTCCACTTTCCTGGAGTTGAAGCACTAACCCGGCATGTTTCAGGATCATTGTTTGTGGTGGCCCCAAAGTGGTAGGGTGAGGTGTGTGTTCTGCCGCCCTCTGAACCATCCTGGGAGGGAAATGGCACAGCTCAGCTCTGCTATTTAATTAGATATAAAATCAGCACCACTTGAAGGGTCCAAGGGCAGATTAACCATCGGTCCTGATCTGATTTGTTACTGTTTATTGAAAACGTGGACCAGCTGCATGGCGAGAGCCTTGCTTTGTCAATAAATCCTGGACACAATGGACTGCAGGAAAGGGAAAATGATCCGAGGAGCCTGGGCAGACGGGGGAGACGGCTTCCGCTCTCCTACGGCAGCCAATTGCCTGGATCAGGCCTGTGATGTTTAATTCACAAATGTGCAATCTTTAGCTCCTTTTATGTGTCCTGGGGCAGTCTCATAGACACCACCTGAAGTATATTAGAGCCTAGCTGATTATGGGTCTACTCCAAAGCCCTCTGAAGTCAGTGGGAGTCTTTCCCCTGACTTCACTGTGTTTGGGGCAGGCCCTGGATGAATATCCCTCAGGTAAGACAGTTTAATCATCCATTCAGCAGTACACAAAGCAGATCACATACACTTTCAGCCTGCATTGTACGGTGTTATGAAACGAGAAGATTATTTGATATGATTCAGAGATAGCTCAGGTATAAGGTAAAAAAAAAAACAACACAACCCACCTTTGATGTTTTACATTACACTTCAGTTATTCCTTGAGGGGCAAATTCTCGTCACCTTACCCAGGTGAATATTGCAGTCGGTAATTTGGTCAAAAACATTCCATCAACCTTCTTTTTAATAGAAAATGTTGCGAGGAGGGTGTTCAGCTTGATAAGAGAGTTCTGCCAAAAAGAAGGAAAAAGAAAAGATAAATCCATGTTTTTCTTCTTTCAACTCTCAGGGAAAAAAAAGAATTGGGAACAGAACTCTGTTTTGGAGGGATTTTCTGAAAGGACAATAAAACTAGTCTCGTTTTTTGCCAAAGCCTAAGGAGAAACAACAATTTCCCAACTATTGCAGTCTCCATCTGGCACAGCTATTTCTAGCTGAGGCATCAGCCATCCAGGTACCATCAGCCAGGCCTGATTCTCATCTTGCCTCTCTTGGGTGAAGCTACAAAATGAGGCTTTGTCCCTCTTATTTTATGTCTTGTAAGAGTGAGACTGGCAGGACCACCTCCCATGAATGAGCAGGGTGGAATTTAGGTACATGACATTCAAAGTCAAGTGAAGGACTTGTGGGGCCTTATCTCGAGAAGTCTGATGAAGATTTTCTGTTGCTAGAAATAGGAGGGCAAGGAAAGGATATCTGTAGTTTCCTTGAACACGACTACATCTTGTGAACTATTTATAAAGATTTCAGGGAAAAATCACCCTCAATCAGCATTAAAAAGGCAATAAAACCTTCTGTGCAGGTATGATGTGCTGTGGCCAGCTTTCATGGACTTTTCACCGACAGGGCGAATCAAAAGCCTCCTCCTTCAGAGGAGATGCAACCCACAGTCCATGGCCAGTGGCAGTAACTGAAGCCCTATTTCCAGAAGAGTTGGCGGGTGATGAAACCCAGCACGGATGGCTGTGTTCTGCCTCTTGAGTCCCCTCCCACCGCCCCACAATAGACTCGGTGTTGCTGGGGGTGGGGGGTTTAACTTCACTGGCACAAGAGTTTCTTTTGTTGATGGGAGCTGGGTCTCCTCTAGGGGACTGGGCTGATCCAGCTGTACTGGCAAAGCCTTTGTAATGTGGAGTAGCTCAAGTGCAGACCTGCAGTGGGTGCCTGCCTGAACCTTTGCTGGCATGTCGATAAGGCCAGCGCTGAGCAAAGTTAAACGACCCCGTGCTGGAGAAGTGCCACACGTAGGAGCCAGCGAGCATCTGTGTTACTGATCCAGTGGGTCTCTTGGAATGCCTTTGGACTGTACTTCTTTCCAGGCAGGGAGTGCTCTTTTTAGAAGTTGTGTGTGCTGGAAGAGCGGCAGTCCCTGGCTGGGAGCGTTGGATGGTACAGACAACACAGGGCAGAGGTACCAGGCAGTTGTGCTTGCAGTTATCAACACAGCCATGGTTTCGTGTCGAGTATCATATGAACCATGCTGCGCTTCATGTGTCTCGCCCAGTTGAGGTGACATCTTTCTAGATGTCTAGAAAGAGTGGAGAAACCAAGCAAAGATGAGGCTTCCTGTGATGCTTAGCTTTAGCGTCCAGCAGCTGGGATTTGTGGGCTCCCAACTAACCCAATGAGATCACTGCTCCCTCAGAGCCAGAAGTCGTCATTTTACAGGGTGATTCCTATGGCTGCCAGAGCAAAGCGGACAGAGATCTGAAGTTTGAGCCTCTCTCCAAAGGAAGGACATTTTTCTGCTGACTTCCCTGGGAGCAGGCTATGCCCTGGGCTGCTGGGCTGTCACCTGACCCAGGCTGGGAAGAGGCTCATTGTCATGGAGAACTGCTCATCCCAGGCATGGCCTTGGCATTTAGAGGGGAGTAGGGGCTCTCAGGGTGGGATCAGCAGGCTAATTGCCTTTGTCTTCTCCCTCCTTCAATAGGGGAATCACAGTAAATCCCCAAAGCCCATGACAATAGCCCTGCTGCTTTTAAGTGCCTTTCATTAAACTCAATCCTCTTGCCCTCCCTCTCCCAAGATTTTCTCAAAGAACGTCTCTTTTAATGACAAAAGGAAACCTAAAAGGCTGCCATTAGCTCATTCACTTGGCTCCTCTCTGCAGACTAGGTGTCTATTCGCTGAAATCTACTCGCAAGTGTCACTTGGGCAGGTTGCTTTATCAGGAGCACACCAGCCTTTGGGGTAGCGTGTCCGCAGAGGGCCCACAGCCCCTGGATCCAGCCAAGGGCTCACATTCCCTGGAGAGAGCAGGATTTGGTGCTAATGGCAGGAAAGGTGCATCAGGGACAGTTAGACCTGCCAGAACCTCCCTAGAGCTCACCACCATTCCTCAGAGTGGGGCTGTAGCACTATGGAATCCTCCCCTGGCTCTGCTCAGGCAGGTTCTGGCTATGCCACCATCCAATTGACATGGCGTGAGAAGGTCTGTTGAGTAATGGGATATTTGCTGAGGTCATACTGCCAGAGGAAGACCACACAGCAACACATATTTGCCCCCGATTAGTGGTCTTCAGAAGCAAACGTTTATGGGTACTGTCTGAAGAAATATACACCTCATGGAAGTGGCAGAGGGCAAATCCTGAAAAGCGGGTAAATCCTGAAACACATCTGGGTGGAAGGACATGAGCAAGTGTCCTACATTGGCCCACTGCTTGCTAAGGTCTGATGGACACAGGCTGGTGAAGGGGTGAAATGGTCACTTAGATACATGAGTAAGCAGTTTCTGGTTTATTTAAGGACTGGCTCTAAATCTTTTGAAGGTGTCGGGAATCCCTCCACCACTTTTAGATCAAACTTGGCAGTCCAAAATCCAAAGGAAGCTATTCCACACCTGCTGTGATTGAGCTCGAGAAGGACAAGATTGACCACCTCGTCTTTTTTGCTAGCGGTGGTCTGCCCTCTCCCTCCCATTATTGCTACCACTGCATCGCCTGAGACACAATTAAAAATCAAGACATGGAGGAATTACCCCTAATGCCAGGAAGATGGTATCTGTGGTGGAAAGGGGTGAGCGAGAGGGGGATGAGATGAGGCAGGAGTCACCACCCGCCCACTGGTCTCAGCTATTGCACAAATGGCGGTTGGCCAGTGCTGGGGCAAGTCTTTGGTCCTGATCCCAAGCACATGGAAGTCATCTGATGTTTCGTCAGGGCTTCATTATATTTTGGATGAGACCAGTGGTTTGTCTTGCATCACCACCCCGTATGTCATGCAGGTAGCCAGTGAGGAGGCGCTGCCATTGCGCTGCCAAGAAGTTTGTGTTCTGGATAGCCTGCAGGGATGGCCTTACATCACGGCAGATGCCTGGATGTTAAACAGCTGCAATTTCATGCTTAACTTCATTATTGATGCTGCATTCCTCACAGAGACAATTTATATTAACGCTCTACCCGTGCACGCAGTGCCCAACAAACAGCTTATGCTAGTAACGGCAAGAACCGGGAGTCGATCCTTTTGCCCCACGGCTGCACTAGGATGGAGCCTCCTTTCCCAGCATCATGAATCCATAGGGATTCCCAGAAGTGCCCATTTCCAGCGGACACTCCGCTGACAGGTCCCACTTCCCAACACCAGCAGGTGTGATCCTACTCGAAATACTGACCAGCCAAGCTCAGGCCGCGTACCTCCGGCTGGCACCACGCTGGAACCAGCCCTGCTTCTTTTAGTATCACAAGCTTTTATTTTTTTCACTAAAGCCGGCTGGAAAAAGGACATTTCTGATTCAGACCATCGGCAAAAGCAATCACAGCCGCCCCGAGTGCCCGCTCTGCGCAGCGAGACCGCGAGAGGCTGCAGCTCAGCTCCAATGTGTCTCCTCTGGGCCCGGAGCAGGTTTTTTCTCTCTTACCACACAGATGAAATAGTTCATAAATCTTTGCACCTTTTATCCCAAACCGCCTGAAAGCAAAACCTGCCTCCCACAGGATTTTAAAATACCTCAAAGATACCGAGGAACAACCAGGCAAAAAAAAAAAAAAAAATCTAAGAATTGTTAACATTTTATTCCCAACAGCTGTTCAGCCTGAAAAGTTTCATTAATACACTAACAAACAAACAAAAAAACCAAAACCAACGAAAAAAAATTCAAAACAAAACAGCAACAACAAGAAAAGAAGGGGAAACGAAGTGAAATAAAACTTTTAACAAAGTTTAAAACACATTATAAATAAGTACAGCTCCAGAGCATAATTTACAAATATAAAACCACATAGAAACATATGTACAGGAGAGTTACATTACGTACAAATATGTATAAAAATACCCCAGTGTTTATTCTCGTGCTAAAGCTGCGCGGCTAGAGTTATCTTTGGTACTAAGCTTGGGGAAAACGCTCGTTCCGCGAGACGTGGCCCTGGCTGTACAATACGCCAGACGCAGGAAGGCCAGAGCGAACCTCCGTGCGTGCCGAGGCGATTTCGGGTGGGTGTTTACCCAGAGGATCCCCCCCTCCCTCCCCGTGCGTTGCATATTGCAGGATTAGGGCAGAAAGCAAGGGCTTACAGAGGCAACTGCTGGCAGAAGAGGTTTTTAATACATTGTACAAGGCACTTCATAAGAAATCTCTTCATTTGTACTTTTTTTTTTTCTCCTGTTCTCTCCTAAGACTCACTGGATGTCTATGCTCGGCTCTTGCTGATACCGCTTTACGGTTACTGATTCTACATTCAGGATTAGAAACCTCTGAAAACGTTAACTCGAGTTCGCTTTCGCCTGCAGAACTTAGACGGCAAGCCACCTAAACCACCTAACATTTTCCAGGATGAGGAAAAGACTTTGCATCTGCCTTCTGCTGGTGTTTAAGGGGTGTTCTTATTCTGAAAGGTGAGAAGAGCTGTCTTCCTGGAAGAACTCCTGGGAAGCGTCCACATTGAAATGCTGTTTGCAAAAGCGTATGGTCCTCCGTGCTGCCAGATACACCTGCAACTCCCATTCCCTTTGCAGCGCTCCCAGCACCCTACACCTCCGTTCCATCCCGGGTGTAGATGAGGCTGTTAACCGTGAAGTTGTAGTAGTGGTTGTACTGGGCTCCCTGGCTGCTGCTGCTGGGATGGAAGGAGCTGTAGTAGGCAGGGGAAGGTCCCGCAACCCGCTGCAGCTGATCTGGTGAAGGCACCTCCTGAGAAGAGCTGCTGGAAGGGTTGAAAGTGCCACTGCTCAGCTGTCCAGCAGAGAAGTTCCTGTGATGCAGGTCACTGCCGAGACCCCCTGTCAGCCGGCTGCCTCCGCTGCTCAGGGAGCTCATGCCGCTGAAGAAGGTGCTGAGGCAGCTGGGGGTGGATGAAATGATACCGGAGGGAGAGGAGCTTTTTGGATGGTCCCTGGCAGAAGGCGAGGGGTCCAGCTCTGGGGGTGGGCTGTTTCCACATGGTTTGCCTGCGGCTGGGATTGGTCGCTCTTCCTCGGCCTTCAGGCCCCCCAGAGAGGAGGCCGCGGCTGCGGTCGCAGGGGCGTTGGGCTCAGAGCGCCGCTTGCGTTTGCGACGGAAGTTCCCGTTGTCAAACATCTTCTCACAGTTGGGGTCTAAGGTCCAGTAGTTTCCCTTCCCTGGTGGAGAACGGGAAAGACAAGAGAGAAAGTCAGCTTCTGTGACAGCGAGCCCCACAGCAGAGAGATAAGCAATAACCGTGTCTTGCCCGATTGCCGCAGAACCCACATCTCTCCTACACCTGTTCCTCCTCTGCCTGTTGTCCAGTATAAGGATCCAAATCCCAGCTCCAGGACATCATCACCTCCATTCCTTTGATGCCTAAGTGACCCTTAAGGCCGCACGGAGGAGAAGAACCTCCCCATCACAGAGCACAAAACTCCCTGAAAGATCTGCACCTCTACCTCTGCCCTGGCCGGAGGGGATGAGAAGC
>JAVSBS010017628.1:0-20047 GCA_033124195.1 Coracias cyanogaster | reverse complement strand
GCAGGGGGGTCTCCCCAGAGCGGAGCAGAGGGGCAGGATCCCCTCCCTGCCCTGCTGCCCACGCTGCTGGGGATGCATAGGGATAATATGCCTGGAGGAGAGGGAGCGTAGTCATCACAACAGGGCTGTGGGAAGAGCCTTGGAGTTATATGGAGGTGGGTAGCACACACAAAGTAAAACAGTTGACTGCTAGAAGGCAGCAGTGAAGCTACATAACAGTAGCTCCTCCAGCATGAAGAAGGCTCTCACCGCTGTGTAAGTGGAATTGTGTCCTTTCCTTGAACTTCAGAGCACTGGCTGAGGACAAACACCTTTCTTCAAAGAGGTTATTGGTTACAGCATTGGCACCTCTCAGTGCCTGCAGGCAGAAGTCCGAACAGCAGACCGGCCACAGCCACATCACTGAACATGCCAGGAAAACAACTACACTGAGAGCAATCTTTTTGCAACCGGCTGGATTGTATTACAGTTAAAAATTAATTCCTGTGGACATAAAATATTGAAGCAATCATGATAAGGCTGTAACGCTTTAGTACAGAAAAGCAGATCATTTGCCATGGAGAGCCATCTGAGCTTACAATAGATTTGATGGATGGTTGGAATGAACTTCAGGCTTTGTCTTCCTTGGATCTGAGCAAAGCGATATGGTAAATTTTTCCCAAGTGTTATCCAGACTATCAGTGAGTTCTGCTACTGACACAGTTGGCGAATCAACATTTTTGAATTTTTCATTAATCTTTCAGGTTTCTTCTGTATAACTTCTCATTCAGAGGTTGTTATGATACCAAAAGCCATGGTTTGAATCTTCTTCAGAAGCGTGGCTGTATTCCTGGCCTCCAGCTACACTCTCCCACCTTTGCATTCATCACACCAGCAGTGAGTTGGTTCATAGGGTGAATGGGCAGAAAATTATCCCTTCCTTCTGTCCTCCCCCAAAATAAGTAGGCTTTTTGAAGTTTGTTTCTTGAAACCAGTTCAAAGAGCCAAAGCCGAAGAAGGGGCTGGAATGCAGAGCTGGGGGTTGAAGGGGAGTGGGACTGTCCCCTCAGGAAGCAGCTGCTCAGGTTTCCTAGGTGAATTGTCAAATACCACATCCCGAGGGTGGCCTCTCCTCTCTGTGACTCTGTGGAGATTTAAAGACCACTTAGAAGATGAGGTTTGGAAGGTTTACGTGGCATTAAACTAATGATCTGTGTGGTCTGCAGTGAAAGCATAAAATTAGGGTATGTGCTATCCAAGACTAAGCATTTTCTGCTGTCTGTGAAAAAGTTTTCAAACAGAGGGTAAGCATCCTTACTGACCTGGCTTTGTGTAGGGTCTTTTTAGCTGTTGGGGTGGCTTTGTGCTTCAGCCTCCCATTGTTGCACTATAATCTCCAGAGCAAGGAGCTGAAACTCCTCACCTTTCTGCTAGTTTGAGGCAGAATTTAAGGATTCGCATCTGCGAATGTGTCAAGTGATTTGAGAGGCAATATGTTGAGAACTTGCCCACCGACAGATGTCTTGGTTCCTGCTCTTACAGCACTTGACCTACTCTTATCATTATAAGCAGTTAATGAAAACCGGAGGGACGTATGACTCCGCACTGTAACAGACAAGGAGCTCTGGCATATTGCAGCTGAAAGAATTATGATTGCAGGAATATTTTTATCTACCTGAGACTACTGGAGTATAGTTCTGCCCATTGTGTTCAATGTGGCATTGTTCTTGGGCTGGTACCTGGGATGGTTGGTGATATTCATTGGTTAGATGTGCCCTGGATGACTTGTTCAAACACCGTTTTGTAAGATGTCTGCTCCAAGATGAGTTCTTGGAAGCCATTGGTATTATTGGGCTTGCTTGTAGTTGTATATTTCTAAAAGTTGGAACGGTTTCCATCTCTTAAGAACTACATAACTTGTCACTTGACACAGTTGTATTGCCTCCTGCCTCATGAGGAGTTTTTCTTTACATCCCGTTTCATTATTTGGTTGGTTTAGAGATGTCCAATGCTATTATATTGAATGTATATTTTGAAAATGAGAAGAACAGCTGTATTTAATATTTTATATGACTGCTGAAATGTAGCAAATTGTTAACATTATAGTGAAAAAATAGCTAAATTCTTGCCTTCCTTTTCATATTCTCTCTAATTTCTCGAAGTTTTAATCTAAGAGTGATGCTGTTGGATGGTGGCTCAACCAAATGCCATGTGTATCTGTTGGAAAGTTTGGATCCAGCCATTTCCAGTTGTCTTTAAAGAGTCAGATTCCATGTTTATTGAAGAATGTTAAGATATTGCTGTTTGTTTGATCAATTCCGTTCCATTTGGGGATGCTCTCTGATGCATTTTGTTGGTAGCAGAGGACAAGATTTTTTAAATACTGCAATTGTTAGAGCAGCGTCAGGAAGGTGATCTCTTCCTTGCCATCCTACACATCAACAGTTATTATTAAAGGAACCCCAAATATCATGGTCATCTTTTTTTGGAGAAACAGCAAGATCACCATTTCCAGTGCATATTAACTTATTGAGGACCTGTTCAACTGATGTCGTCTTTATCTTCCCAGTGTCTATTGATTCTATCTTAATGTTTATCACCCCAAACCCAGTCGCATCTCTAAAGTCAGGCCATTTTTAGCTTTCACAGGCAGTAGTCCATAAATTTCCTAAATATTTGTGGGAAATAAACATTAAGGAGCTTTCTCGTTACCTTTCGTTAAATGCCTCTCTGGTTGGCTTCAACAAGTGAAGTGTATAATACAGGCCTATAAATGTAGGGCTATAAATACATACTCTTAGAAAGTTCTGAGCCTGAGAACATCGAGCAGCAGGGGCCTTTTTATGTGGCTTCATACAGTGCATTTAGTTCATTTACTCCTGCCATGGTTTGGCTCAGGTACACGTGTACTCCTATGGTGCTGTCTCCCTGCCTGGTTTCCTCACAAATCTGGTTTTGCAGCCTGGGTGAACAGACCCCAAAAACACAGTTACATCTGGAACCAAACACTAAATGGGGGGGAAACGAAGAATTAGTTGGTTTTGCAGTGTTTGGCTATAGGTACTATTCAGTATTGCCTTTGGCAGATATTCTTATTTGAAAGCTCACTGAGTCAATATTAAGTCAAGATTTTAAGGAATCTGAAAATACCACATTGTTTCTCCCTCTTTCCCATTGTGGGCCAGGCTGATTTCAGATAGTTCTGTCTTGTAGGTTCCTGGCAAATGTTTCAGTAAATTCTATCACCTTTACATTCTATAGAAACCTTTTACTCCTCAAAACTTTTACAGTCGATCTCCATTGGAGAAAGATATTTTTAGCCTAGAAAACTAGGCTTTTAAACAGACTGAATTCCCTAGAAGTTATCAATAAACACAAAATTGTTTGCACTGGAGTACTGTAGCTGGCTTTTAAAGATAGATTTACTTTAATATTGCTCAAACTTCTTAAAAGATTGTCTCATATAGCTTTTAAGCTGCATATGTAGCATTGCCAGATCATGTCACTCTATCATGAAGTTTGGTGAGAAGATGTCTTCCCCCCATTTCATGATACAAGGCTTGATCCTGTGCGATACAAAGTGCCCTGACTGGGTGTATCAAGGTGCTTATGTACGTATCATAGAATGATAGAATGGTTTGGGTTGGAAGGGGCCTCAAAGATCATCTCATTCCAACCCCTCTGCCATGGCAGGGACACCTCCCACTAGACCAGGTTGCGCAAGGCCCCATCCGACCTGGTCTTGAACACATCCAGTGATGGAGCATCCACAACCCACCATGAATGAGCTAGAAAGGAGTACAGGAGCCAGGCAGAGCCATGGATGACCTAGACTCACTGACCTTGGTGTTAGTCCTAAGCAGCATGCACTTCAGCTCAAATGCTGAAGTGGGATGAGAGCACTTAGAAGATCACAGAATCACAGAATCATTATGGTTGGAAAGGACCTCCAGGGTTATCAAGTCCAACTTGATCTTAGGTACAAGTGTCAGCCAGTAGCACAGAAAGAAGAAAGGTAGCATTGCCCTCAGAAAATGGTAATTTTTTCTCCTTCTACTTCCAGGTCCTACTTAGACATGTATAAGGTGATAATATTTAGTTACCTCTTCTGGTTTGTGCTTACTATCATCTTCATAACGGGAACCACAAGGATCAGCATATTCTGCATGGGCTACTTGGTAGCCTGCTTTTATTTCCTTCTCTTTGGTGGAGATCTGTTGCTGAAGCCCATCAGGAGCATTCTGCGTTACTGGGACTGGCTGATTGCCTACAACGTCTTCGTGATCACAATGAAGAACATCCTCTCGGTGAGTAGCTGCCACCTTTTTCCTGCTCTCAGCACTTTGGTTTCATGGGAAATGTGCACAATGTGTTGAGCGGTCATGAAGAATCCTTTTTCAGGACCACAGCCTTCTGCAGGTGCAAAGAAGGCTCCATTTTAATTCAGAAACTGCGAGCGCACATCCAGGGCATGGAAATCCATAGACATGAGAGGAAAATGTGCACCCTTCTAATCACTTGGGCTCTGTGAGGGCTTACAAGCTATTTTCAAAGGTCCAAGTTCTGGTCTCTTTCCCTATTAAAGTCTTTCCTTAGAAGTCTTGTGGAAAGCTCAGTGGACTGAGACATGAGTAAGAAGTGCAAGATTAGTCATACTGTCAATAAATGGTGCACATTTAATTAAACCTTTTATTTAACACTAGAATTTTCAAGCCTGGTACTAGATGCAGTTGTCGTGTGATGTAATGTAATTAGTGAGGTCGACTACAAAATTATAAGCTCCGTTCCTGTTTCCTTTACAATTAGTGTGAAATTCAGGTGAAAACATATATTTGGTAATTAAATGTCAAAATCTTCTGCAAAATATTGAAGGTTTTCTACATAGATGAACTCTTTAGAGCGGATTCCTGCAGTGGCACTGATAGGTGATTGAGACAAGCCAGTAATTTAAATCTTTTTGAACAATAAATTTAGATTTATTCCTGGCAATTGCTTTTTAGCTTTGAACATTTTTAGCGCTGGACCAAAAAGAGCAGACATTTTTCTTTTTACATTTATATAAGTGACTGTACTGAAATAAAATTGATTTATGGGTGGTTTGAGTTTGCAAATGTTCTAAATGCTTACATATGTGCTTCATTTTATGCTTGGGAATTCAGTGGAGCTACGCGTGTGTTAAGCTTGTCCATGTATGTTTGCAAGATTAAGTCAGTGATTTATAAAAGTGGCTTAGCCGTCGCGTTGCGTCACGTGCCAGACATATCCTTTCCTCTGCCAAAACACAAACAAAACCCACATACCTCCTGCCTCACTGATCATCAAAAGGAGAAATTCTTGCTCTCAAAGTGGTATGTGTCACTGGTAAAGACACTCTTCCTTCTAATCTCTGGTGAGATGTAATGCGGCCGATGACAGTCACAATATTCTCATGTAATGTAAAGAGGTGCTGTACTTTTCTTATCTTGCTTTTTGTATTTTGTTATATAAAACTGCTCTTTTGCTTTCCAGATAGGAGCGTGTGGCTACATTGAATCACTAATTAAGAATAGTTGCTGGTTGATTCAGGCATTTAGCCTGGCCTGTACAGTTAAAGGCTATCGTATTCGTAAGTACAGATCATTTTACTTTGTACTTTTTGGTAAATAATCACCTTCAAAATGTTCTACCGTCTTTAAATTGTGTCCCCTTCTGACATGATACATTGTGAAAAATCTCATGCCTGCAATTTCAGTTACTAGAACTTGGTCCTGTATTGACTAGCAAGAAAAGAACGTTGGAAATATTTCATAGAACCAAAGGAGATGCATATACTGAGAGAACTATCAACACCCGACCCACACACAGTGTCACAGAATGGTAGGACTTGGAAGAGACCTCTGGAGAACATCTAGTCCAACCCCTGCTCCATCAGGTCACCCAGAGCAGGGTGCCCATGACTGCATCCAGGTGGGTTTGGAATCTCCCAGAGAAGGAGACTCCACAACCTCTCTGGGCAGCCTGGGCCAGGCTCTGCCACCTTCACAGCAAAAGATTTTGTCCTGCTGTTCAGGTGGAACTTCCTTGCTTCCTATTTGTGCCCGTTGCCCCTTGTCCTGTCCTGAAATGGGTCTGGTCTCATCCTCTTGCCATCTGCCCTTTAGATATTGTTAAGCCTTGATAAGATCAGCTCCCCTCTCAGTCTTGTCTTCTTCAGGCTAAATGGGAGCTCCAGGTCTCTCAGCCTTTCCTCAGCACAGAGGTGCTCCAGTCCCCTCCTCACCTCCATAGCCTCTGCTGGACCCTCTCCAGTTATTCATTGTCTCTCTTGAACTGAGGAGCCCAGAACTCAACACGAGACTCCAGAGATGGCCTGACTAGGGCAGAGTAGAGGGGGAGGAGAACCTCCCTAGACCTGCTGGCCACACTCTTCTTAATACAGCCCAGGAGACCATTGGCCTTCTTGGCCACGAGGGCCCATTGCTGGCTCATGGTGAACTTGTTGTCCGCCAGAACTCCCAGGTCCTTCTCTGCAGAGCTCCACAGCCAGCATTTGCTGTAAGTGAACAATTTGGTGATACCAGCAGTCAATGCAGCTTCCCGGTGTTTGCAGGTGATGAGAGCACTTGAGGGTATAGCTTCACTGTACAAATTGAGCTCAAATGTCAGCTCACCATCCCTGCAAGGAGAGGGCCCCTTTTCCCAGCTGGAGATTCCCACTTCTCTGTATGCCAGGCCTTAGTTCAATTGCCCAAAGGGCAAACCAGTGCAACCCTCTGATATGGCAAGAGGCTAAGGTGGCATGAAATTGGTAATTTTGTGCAGGCATAGTGAGTTTAGGCAATATTTTTTGTATTATTATTCTCAAGTTTGTGGTGATGACAGGGAGGGAATGGATAGTGTATGGATGGAGGTGAGAGAAGGGAGGAATGAAGTGTGGAGAGCAAGAGACTTCTCCTCTCAGTGAGTTGCGAATTTGGGTCCATTTTGTCCTATTACTCTGCATTGACAGTTTGGAAAGACCTGATTTTTTTCAGTGTTTTTTTCTAAATTTAAAGAACTATTTTATCCTAGTAAGTCTGCAGCAAAGTTCTGAATTCCAGTCTCCATGTCCTATCCTAGGAGATAAATAGGAGAAAAGGATAAGGAGGAGAAAGAAAGAAAATATGATGGTGCAAATTCACAAGATAAATGGTGCCCAGTAGCTCTTGTATTATCCCAAACCTTTTGAGCAGCAACAGAAACTTAGACACAGGTTTCTGACTCCCAAGAGGATGGGTATAGCAGGCTTTGAAGCTCTTGGAGCTTGACCTTCCAGATGTGTTAGACTGGCTTGCTTGATTGTGAAGCCAGCTTTGAGCCAGAGTCTGTCCCTTGGGTCCTTCTGCTCCCTTCTATAGGGCAGCATAGGCCATTTAGTTTATAGTCTAGCTCCACAAAACCCAGTTTTAATTTTTTACTATCCCCAAGAGAACTGTCTTTTAGAGAATAAAGAAAGAAAGAAATAGCCCAAGCCAAAATCTAGAGGTAGGAGGAATGGGATTTCCTCTCTGCCTGTCTCCTCCTACCCCAAAGGAAGGAGTTTTGTGGTTTGAAATATTTTTTCTCTTATGCAATGGAAAGAAGCATTGAACTGAGTTGTGGAGAGGAAAAATAAAAATATTAGGTGGTGACAGTCAAAAATTGTTTTGACAAAAATAAAACACTTCTCATGCTCATACTGTTCTTAATAGAAAAAGGAGACCAAAAGTCAGAAAAATTGCAACATGCCATTTTAGAAAAAGTTGTCAAATATTTCAGCCTAGCAGAATAAACCTTTTTCCCATTCTTTGTTTTCAAGTACTTGTTAGCACAGGGTGAATTTGTTTGCAAGTGGTTCACTCCAGGTGAATTCTCAATTTTCATGGAATATCACATTGTTGGAAGCTTTCCAGTTGGCCGTAAAAGAAAATATGGTGTACTGTAAGAAGTGCATTTCAGTTTTCGTAAGAAAAATTTAATTAAATTACCTTAATTCGGATAATTTTAAAGGCTAAGATTATTTAACTGATTACACATTATGAAAGAATACTTAATACAACGGTCCTTATGCTGATGGTGTCTTTTTCCAGCCACCAACAATGTAGACTGTAAACTGCCCAGCGGAGAAGCAGGAATCATTTGGGACAGTATATGCTTTGCTTTTCTGCTGCTGCAAAGAAGAGTCTTCATGAGTTACTACTTCCTGCACGTGGTCGCAGATATAAAAGCTTCTCAGATCCTAGCATCAAGGTAACAAAGTTTTATAAATTTAGTTGAAACAGCTCAAGTGTCTCATGGCTGTGGTACTTAATCTGTTTACAATAGGTAGTACCAGAAGTGTCCTTTAATACTGGTTTTAGAAATCCATGCTAAGTTCATCATTGCAAACCCGACTGTGACAAAGCACACATGAGAAAACTAATTAACTGAGAATCTGATAGAAATTAAACCGTCTTGCCTACCAAACACCTTCTGCTGCTCTCATAGCCCTAATTAAAAGCTGTGAAAGTCGATGTGTGTTGCAGCATTCTCCCAGCATAGAATCATAGACTGGTTTGTGTTGGAAGGGACCTTAAACATCATCGCATTCCAACCCCCGTGCCATGGCAGGGACACCTCCCACTAGAGCAGGTTGCTCAAGGCCCCATCCAGCCTGGCCTTGAACACGTCCAGGGAGGGGACATCCACAACTTCTATGGGCAACCTGTTCCAGTGTCTCACCACCTTCACCAGTGAAGAAGAATCAATAAGTATACATCAATACGTACGAGAGCGAATGCCAGAGTTTGTGACCCTTGGAAAGAAAACACTATCCCCTTCAGACAATGGGCCTTAGAAGTCATGACTCCAGAAATGTCACATGAGAAAAAATACAGGAAAGCTACAATGTCTGGATTGGGGAGATCATCAGGAAGACACTTGAGAAGTGTCACGTCACTGAACAGTGAGTAGATGTGGCAAGGAAGTATCACCCCCCTTGGTCCTGCTACTTATACTTTCCCAGACTATTCTACTTTGCGGGAGACTTTGAGGCTCTCTGAGAGTGTTCAAGAGTTGATGAGTGAATAATGAAGAAAGGCCCAGACATGGGATCTGGACATCCAAATCAATGAGTCAATTACATTTCTAATGAAATGGAGTTGGAAGCCATGTTCTTTTGGCACAGCAGAAGCTTGCTCAAGGATTTGTGTCAGCAGATTGGAAGCACCATAGTGTTCCGAGTGAAGCTGAAGCTATGCTCGTCATGATCATGGATAATGCTGGACTTGGCTCACAACTTCCAGAGGGCTGAGGCAGAGGAACAAGGTGATTTTAACGCTGAAATGACTATAAAAAACAAATCCTGGAGGTGTTAAAGAAGTCCTGACTCAGCCTTGAACCTGCCCGTGTTCTGTATTCTTGAGGACTGGAATCTGAACTCCTTGAACAGCTGCTAGAGGAACTGACTTTGGCCCGAGATCTTGAAATGATTGACTGTAAACACTTCATGATTTTGGAGTTATTATTTCTTACAGGCCTTGGATTAGTTTTGTTTTATGCAGATGAGGTCGTGTACAGAGGGAACACAGAGTTCTTTGTAATTAGCTGGCATAAGGGAAACTGGGAAACTTTTAATGTTTCCTCTCTTTTTTTCCTTTCTTCTGCCCCAATTCTTCTGTAGAGGTGCTGAGCTTTTCCAGGCTACGATTGTCAAGGCTGTAAAGGCAAGAATTGAAGAGGAAAAAAAATCAATGGATCAACTGAAAAGACAGTATGTATTTAATGTATTTTTTTATATATATATACACACACATGCATTTGTTTCACTATTTTTTAGTATTTATCCAACACTGCCTTTTATAGAAATGCTGGTCAGGTTTCGAAGTATGATTTTGCAATGACAATAATTGCTCTCTGGGCATTCAGAGATCTTAGGTATTCCAATAATATGTCATTTTAGTCATCTTTTCCAAATAGACAACATACTGCAGAATCTAAACTTTCCTTTAAACACAGAATTACTTTTCTAGGACCAAAGGTAATGAGGTTAACAAAAAGAACCAGTGGAATGTACTGACTTACCTGCTCCTCAGTGAGCCTGAAATTTGTCGATGTTTCCTGCCAGATGCAGGAAAAAAACTGCCAGATGTTTCCTATAAATCAAGACAGAAGATGTGAAACCTCCTGCTTATTCCGAAGGTTCCTTAGAACCTTAGAAATGCAGTATCACAGTAATGTGACCATATAGTCTTCCCTTTTAGAGATGATCTCTGGTCCAGCTCAATTGTCATTTTGGGTTATCCTATTTTGTGTAGTATGAGTGCACGCAATACAGACTAAATATGGGGAGGGGGGAATCTGACTTTTTTTTCTCTTTCCTTCCACTAATTATCCTGCTGTTCTATCAAGTTGTCTCTTCCCATTTCTCAGAAGAATAGGACAGTCGAATGCAAATCCCCTATGAAGCTCAGGAAAAGGGTAGGCAGGTTACTATTCAGAAGCGCCACAATAACTCTTTCTCAGCTGAAGGTGCAAGCCAGAATGGTTGGGAAATAGGAAACAGGCACAGGAACTGTATTAATGAAAATCAGCAATAAGCTGTAGTTAACAGCCACCTAAATAGCCTGAAATCACTGTGGGCTAAGGAAGCTGAGTGACATCCTGGCCCTGTGGCAATGGACGACGATGTTCTCATTGACTTGATCATTATTAAAATTTTGTGCTGTATTCCTGGTAAAATTTCCTGGATGCCTGTAGCTTCTGTTTAATTTGTGGTTTCTCCTCTAGTGTTTTGAGTGCAAAATACATACGTTTACATTTGCTGAAAATATTTGCATTCACCTTAGCTGCCCTGGAGATCCTTTCTCTTTAGGCAGCCAATAAGCCACTCTGCTTTTTGTTGGGTGCAGGCAGCATGCTGCTTTAATAACTGCAAAAAGCTTTCACAGCTCCTCCACCGCCACGCAGGAAAAGCCATAACTGCATCCTAACCAGATTTTTCCACACTTGCATAGCTGAAGAAGCATCAGAAGGCTGCAGGGACTGTGGTCCCCACCTGCATGCCTGGGGTTTCCCACCAGAAGATGCATTGGGCTGTTGCTGGTGCTGCTCTGTGCTCGAATCAATCATGTCCCAATTGACAGGATGTACCTGTCCTAGAAATCATTTGTTTCTGTTCATTCTGCAGAGTTTAAGATCGAGGTGATGATGCTGCTTGCAATAACACCAAAGCTAATCTATGTTTCTCCAAAAATGACTAGTTTGGATTTGCAGGATGTCTGACTTCACAAGAGGTTGCTTGTTTTATTTCATTCAATAATGTGCATCAGTACTTCATACAGTGTATGCTGTGAAGAACCATCAGCATGGCCAGGAGTTTTGAACAGCAAAGTTGTCCTGATTGGCATGGTGTTAACTTCAGCAGCTGAAGGAGAAGGAAAGAATCCTAATCATCTACTGAATACAAGCAACTAGCTGAGATGAAAGAGTTTTTCCCTCTCTACTGGGTGGTTCTTCCCTAAAAAAATGGACAGATTAATAAAAGTATTCAAGTACATTTTGATCACTGAAATGAGGGAATCATTTGCTTCCAATCAAGTTGTATCAAAATAACATATTCCTCTTGATTTCAATTTTTTTTTATTATTTTCAATACTATTTTTCAAACGGTGAAAAGATAGAAGTCTTAAAAGACCAGATTGTGCTAACTTTACAGGACTGCGAGAAAGAGAATTGAAGCTTGCCTACGTCTGGACAAAACTGAACCAATTAGTCTTCTGTATTTCCAGATGTGTGGGACAAATGAGAGCTTATGGGGTGAAGATGTAGCACAAATAGTGCAGGAACTGCCACATCCCTGGTTCAGGAAGACCACTGCATTAGGCAGAAGTTCTGTTTTCACAGAGCTTCATTTGCTGTGTTGTAGTAATTCTTTAAGATAGCTGAGGGGGAGTAGGTGAGACAGTCATGTGATGGCATGACTATGAATGAACATCTAGGCTTGACCTTTCCAGCCAGCCCCTTCATAGCCATTTAGCTCCTTAGAAGGATTAATGCCAATGTGGAATGGGTATTTCCTTTAGACATTGTGGAGAGTGTGTATGGATGTGCTTAACACTTGTTTTTCAGCGTGGGTCAAAAAGGGCAAAAACGCGAATCTAATAAGATTCTTTCTTTTGCTAGAATGGATCGCATCAAAGCCAGGCAGCAAAAATACAAAAAGGGTAAAGAGAGGATGCTGAGCATGGCCCAGGATTCCACAGAGGGGCCGGAGATTCGCCATGCTTCTGAAGAAGATGACGAAGGTACCATGAGCTGTTGTTATACCATAATTGCAATTCAGTGCTAAGGGCTTGATAGACCTAAGAGTTGGACAAGCAATAAGTTGTCCTTGAAAACTGTCAGCATGCAACAAGGTTGTTAGCTGAGTATCAGTTTGGAGCTTGATTCAGGCAACAAAAATCCAGATTTTTTTTTAGTGCAAGAAGGTTTAGAGAAAATGGTTTGCTTTAAGGTGACTTTTGGTTAACTTCAGGCTGTGGGCCAAGAGCTGAACAGCAGCAGAGGTTTGTTTTCAGCAAAGTTGTTATCTAGAAACCGCAGTGTTACAAGTAGGTAGCATCCACATTTTTCCAGCAGCGTTTTCTGGATGCTGTAAGGTTTTTTTCAGTCACTGAAATGTCTGTGTACTTTTAAATGTTGTTTAGAACATGGGGACAAATAAAATTAGACTTACCTGGTGCCACATTTCTAGCACTGACTTGGAATCAGCACTTACTGGAATTAAAATTTTTGGAGCCTGAAGTGTAAGGAGATTCGAGAGGAGGGAAAATATTTTCTTCTTGAAATTAACAGTCAACCGGGACTGTAAGTTTTAAAAGACAAACGTGAACTTTTTAGCTGTTTTAGACTACAGTGCTGTTTTAACTGCTGCATAAACCAGAGCGTTTCTGCTTGGTGGTCATGACTCTGAGTGATTTTACTATTGAATGTATTCAGTAGATCTGACATCTGATGTGCTCGTGAAATTTTAGCTCTTTTGAGAGAAATTAAAAATAATTAATCAGTATAAGGAACATGTTTCTCATTTTGTAAAATTAATATTTGGACGTATTTTATTTTAGGAGAAGCAGACAAAGAGAAAGCCAAGGGCAAAAAAAAGCTGTGGTGGCGGCCTTGGGTTGATCATGCTTCCAGTAGGTTTTCTCAATCCTCTTACAAATATGTGGATTTAACCCTTATATCCTTGACCAGAATGAAGGCATTCCCATGACCTGTTTGTTTTATGCCTGATTTTATGATTGTGACTTGATAGAAGCCTTGCTTTTTTCAACAAATGATGTCGACTTCCAAATCTTCCAGGAGTGAGTTTAACCATAGTTTGAACTTCTGTGTGTTGGGAGCATAGCTAGCTTATGATACTTTGGGCGTCCTTAGGAAAATTTCAAATCAGATAAACGTGTGCGAAAAAGAGTCTATTTTGGCCTCAAAAGTCTCAACTCCCCCCTACTGCAAAGCCCAATATTTTTTAAAAATGTGAAGGTTTGCCAATGCATTCTGAGATTAGTCATAATTTCTTTTTCATATACACTCATCATATATCTTTTTCCTTTAAGGTTTCTAAGTCATTCTACTGTCAGATGTAGAAATTTGAGTCCCACAGCAGGGCAGCGCAACTATTCCCAGGACTAGGCTGTGTCGAGCTCAGCTGAATATCTCTGATCACACTTTAGTGCACTGTTGATGCCAGTTGTTTTCTTATTTCCATTTTTTTCTGCTTATCTGAGAGCAAAAATATGTTCAGCCTTGCGCACAAGGATTTATTAGCCTGCATCACACATGTCGTTGTTGCGTTATTTTTTAATTTATTTGTAGCCCAGTCCATACGATGAGTTTTCCCTACATTATGGATTGGGTAAATCAAGAAAACTGAGTAGACTGCAATCTCAAATCCAATGTCCTTCTATTTGATCTTTGTTAAAGGAAATAAAGACATGAGCTATTTTATAACCTCTGAAGGTTTAAAAAATTTTCGAGCGTATAGCACTGATCAGAGTTGAAAATGAATGTCTATATGGTGCCTTGTCATTTAGTCTGAGTTACTCCAAGTAGTACTTTTACACATCCACATACTGCTTCGTTTACCCATGCGTATTCATTTATAACTCTGGCAGATATATTTGCCAACAGCGTTTAACAGAATGTCGTATGCTTATTTCTATCAAGTCACAAGCAAACTGTGCCTCTGTTTTTATTTTTCTAAAGGGCACACTGCCACTTTAGAGAGACCTATCCCTTTTCAAAAGTCTTGTGAAAGTAAACCTCTTGCCCTGTAGTTTCATTAGGAGCAACAATGACAAAATAGATCAAAACTATCATTTGTGAGTTTTCACTGCAGAATTTCAAGCTACGATGATTTTGAAGGAATGGGATATGGTCTCTTGTTAATTCACCACTGGTTTTGTAATAAGAGGATCTGCTCAAAGAGGCATTGACATTGGCTTTTACTTATTTCACCCTCATTATTTAATATTCTTAGGTGGTATTTAAACAGTGCGCATTCTTGAAATGATTTACTGCAATAATGCAAAAGCTTGTGGCAAACATCACAGCCCCTGATCAGCGGTTGCCTGCCATGGTGCTTGCGTCCACACTCACCTAAATATGGCCCTGGCAGTAGGTGTTCACAGGCATACTGATGAGAAACAGGCTGCTGTTCCCCATCTATCCATTTGGAAATGCTGAGCTGTACCTGCAGCGTTCTGCTGCACGTGGCTGTTCATCTCCTTACGTGGGTTTGTGGCTGTGGCTGTATGTATGTATATATTGAAGTCGCTCGAGCTTGAAGTTTTATGCCAATTCTGATGTTTAATTTTGGTTTTGATTGTTATTTTTATACCACTTGTTATCATTTGGTTATACAGAATGACACCTCATTTTGTATATCGTGGGACTTAAAACATCGTCATGAGTTTGGGTCCGAGTAGAGCAGATAGGAAACACCAGCGAGGGTTTCCTCACTGACACTCACTTAGTCTCCCTTGCAGGGAGATATGATTCCTCCCCTTCTTGTGGATTACTCATGGAGGCCCACAAAGATCTGCAGGAGTTAGGGCCACGTGCTTTGAGGTCCTTAGTTTCTCCTAGGGCTGGGAGTTGTGCCTGTTGTAGTGCAAATGATGGTCCTCACAGCTCTCCTGAGGAGCTCTTTCCCTCTGGGCACCAGCAGACGATGAGGCTATGCTGACTTCTTCTGCATGACTCCCCTTCTGCCTTCTCCATCTCATCCCACAAGGAAAGCCTGCAAGTCACGAGGAGAAAGTAACATTTTGCAGTAGGAAAAGGGTCCCCCAAGTCCAGTTGGCCATGAGTTATCTTACTAGTAAAACCTGTTCTCTTTAGTATTCCCTGTAGGTAAGGAACACACTTCTTCCATTTTGCTGTGTGCAAGAATGCATTATTGCTATTCAATCATACCTTCCTCTTCAGCTGTGAAAGAGTCACAAGTGCTACGTTACAGTGTCCCCTCAGATACCTAAAAATTTTGGAGGGAGATCATTGTAGATTTGTTCAGGCGTTACAAGTCTGACCAAGTGCTGCTCTTTGAGCCTTTGAGGAGCTGCACTGCGGTAGAGGTTTCCCCTAAATGTCAGACCTTATCCTGCTGATCTTCTGCATGGACAATTTCTGCTGCTGGCTACAATATACTTCCTTATGAAAGGGAGCTGCAGAGTACCACCTCTTAAAATACATCCACCTTTTTAATGGATTTTAAATGGGCATTCTTAGAAGGGCCTGTACAAAATAATTAATTTGCTTGACCCAAGAAGTTTCCAAACTTTCTTTTCACCTCAGCTCAGTGATTAGAACTGCTGAAGTGGACTCCCTGTCCCTCTGCAGGGCGTTCATTGATGTTAAAAGTCGTAACTAGGAGCATGAGGCACAGAATTCCCTCTGTGTGGGAGTTTTAGATGCAGAAGTTATGATTCGATAGAGTTCTGGCAGTTTTCGCAGTGTACCCTGAGGTTTCCACCGTAGTTATGTGTGGTCATCTATGCACAGAGGATCTGTGTAGGATTCAAGGTATGATTGAATTAAAGTAATTGTTACTTTTCCAGAAACCTATAATGAGGGTTAAATATAATTTTCAATATAAATATGTATTGCTCCATATATCCAGGTTGTGTGACATTTCAGCTGAGTAACTGTTCCTTTAAATATTCCAGCTTAAACGTGGAAATTATTTACCAGTTTTCACTGCTGAATGTAGTGCTGTGATTTTGATTTTTCTCTGGCTCATTACCTTATTTTTCATTTCTTTTGTTTCCCTTTTGTTCCCTTTTGTTTCCATGTTCCTTCATGTAGGCCTCTTACCATCTGAGAAATAAAAAACATTGCTTCTGTTCAAGGATATAAGGCCTAGCTTATTCACTGTGCATCTGTACTGTGTCGAGGTTTCAGAATCTTTCTGAATCCACGGGCAAAAAAAACCTATTTGTGATCTCGTTAACAGAATGCAAGTGATCTGTTTGAAACAAACCAAGGTTTTCCATTACCTCATCAAAGCTTAAATGTTTGAAGAAGGCATTAACAAATGCCATCCCATTCCGTAGCTTAAAGGATGCCTCAGCATTTTAAAGAGAAGTTCTGTATTTTTTGTCCAGTGGTACTGTTCATATAAATTAATCTACTTACCTGCTGGGCTTTTTTTTCAGTCCCTCAAATAACCATCAGTTCCCAATTAATTTAGACTTAACTCCTATTTTTTTTCTAAAAACATATAAGCTAATAACTTGATATACTTAAAGCTTTTTCTTTACCTTCTCTTCTCATGGTGGTGTTTTCCTTAGTTCTTCTATAGTTCTCATTCATGCCCCAAGACTTAACATCAAATAAATTGCCTGAGTCCTTTTCATCTCTTGCTTCTCCTCTGTTTTCACCTCTCCTGGTTATGATTTTTTAAATGACTGACTGACTGGCTGTTTGTAGGTCTTGGGGCAGTTGGGAATAAAAGTTTTCAGAAAAATAAGAAAATATTTTGTTTCACTTAGTGGTCA
Source organism: Coracias cyanogaster (assembly GCA_033124195.1). NCBI lineage: Eukaryota > Metazoa > Chordata > Aves > Coraciiformes > Coraciidae > Coracias > Coracias cyanogaster. Next base: position 3,035 of record JAVSBS010017628.1, on the reverse strand, counting down.
GAAGTGGAAATTATTATTTGTTTGAGACGGATAGTGAAGAGGAAGAGGAAGAGGAGAAAAAAGAAGAGGAAGAGCCTCGAAAAAAATCTGCATTTCAGGTACTTTATTGTAATTTCCTTTCTAGTTGACAACTGGAAAAAAAATGTAGGCTTCTCATAACACAGGCGCGTATGTTAAAGCAGCCAGGACATCTAGAGTAGAACCTTTAAGTATTGGAAATGGAATTTCTTGCCAATTTAAAATGCAGGTTCGCCTGTTTTAAGCATTGCCAAATTCCTATAGGAGCTATAGCGAAGTCATATCTTTGTTCACTTGTGCCTGAGGAAAACAAAAATACAAACCCAAAGGTTAAGAATATGAGCTTTCTTTTTCCTGCATTGCAGTGAAGGCAAGTGAGGAAGCTGACTTGTTTCTGGCACTGCAGAGGTTTTCTGGTTTTGAGTAGATGTTATCATTCCAGGAAGAAATCATCCCCAAAATAAGCGACTTTTCACGGAAAACAATATATACTTAAAACAAAATAATAATTTTTTTAGCGTTGATCCTAGTGGACCAGAGAAATATATCCTTGGGTTATAAAAAACTTAACAGTTAAAATGACAAAAGGAGATCGTGTGTCCTTTCTTTTTCAGGATACTGTTAATGAATATGTTTTCATTAGAAGTGACAGGCTGTGTTAAATTAAGACAATGTTGTAATGTTAAAAAGACAGCTGGTTTCCTAACTGGGTTCCTACATATAGACTGGATGATGTTAGACAGTTCCAGGCATTAAATCCAGCTTAACTGAAGAACTTGGGTGGAGAAGTTAGTGAAATAATCCTGCATATAGGATTGCTTAAATCTTCCTAAGATGAAAGTTTTACTTGTTGAAGAATTTTCAGAAATACCACAGAACATTTTCAGGTCTGTAACTTTAAAAGCTTAAGCAACCAAGTAGCGCTTTGCAGATGAGTATTCCCATCCAGACACAAGCTCACGTCTCTGCAGATGACATTACTTAATGACAAGAAGATTACAATATTTTATTTAATTCATTGATACAATGTACCTTTAGTTTATATATTTGCATTACATTACTAACTGATTACATTTGTTCAACTGCCTCCATGGTAATGACTTGGAAAGAATTTCTTCCTGACCTTAAAAAGTGCAGAACCAATCTGGATAAAAAATAATGTGATAAGTTTTCTTTTCTACTATTTACGCTATTTTTAAAATATATTTTGCATTTAACTCACCTTGGACCATAAAAATGGCTCATGAATTTCTAGGTCATTTTTCTTTGTGGTTTTCATGCAGGTGTAGAGGAAGTTTTACATTCTTGTTTCTGCTGATTTTTTAAAAAATGGGTAACAACATTTTGTTCTGATGTGCTGGTGCCAAGCACTGAGATTTTAAAGAGTTCTAAACTTGAGGTCAAAAGCTAAGAAGATTCTTTCCTGTATTCTGAGTTTTGGGATTTTTATGCTTTTGGTCTTAATTTTTAAAGCTCAGTTCTGAAACTGTCAGTCTGAGGATGGAGGATCTGGTCTTTATTTCAAAATTCTGGTCAGGCCCTCAGGATAGGTGGCCAGTTCTGCAATATGTGCAACCTGAAGATGTTGGATGGCTTTAAGTAGGCGGGGGACTTGTATGGAACAGAAAACTGGTTTTGTTTATGAAAAGGTCTTCGCAAGTTGGTGATCGTACCTCATTCACTTTCCATCACCATGCACATGGTCTTAAGAGAAATACTAGCAAAGTGAACTTGTTTATTGTAGGGCTTGCTAAAGAATCATTTTTAGCTCTTAATTTTTCTTTAAGTGTAAATTGTGTGCAACAGTCACTTTGAGGGTTAACTGATATTTTCTTTATTAGAGAATGCAGGAAGTTAAGAATCATCTTACTGACATTTTATTGTGAACATCACAAACGATCTCTTCTCTTAACAGAGTCTATGAATATAAATTCATTCTTAATAACCTAGATACAGTAATTCAGTAGACACTTTTTATTAATATTTTCTTGCTTTCTACTAATTCCTGTTGCTTTCTCCTTCTTTGTAGAGAGCTATTGGGAAATTTGCTTCAGCCATTTTAGCCTTGCCAAAGTCTGTCATTAAACTGCCCAAAACTATTCTTCAGTATTTAATCAAAGCAGCAAAGGTACTTGACATTTTGCGAGTGCTCAGTATGTGACCTTAGCTCCTGATGTAATGTATAGCTCTGTCCTCGTCTGCATTTTTCCTCTTATAAGAATGATTTAAAGAAATAATGACAGCCAAGGCTTCTTTCCCAGTAAATGCAATGCATTTGATACTTTTGGAGTGGTCAAGCCACAAGAAAAGTGATCTATCTCTTTTTTTTTAAGTGCAACCCCAGAGAGAAAATGCAGACCCAAATTCTCATTTTCTGTTGATACTGCTATACAAGATGGTCACATCAAGTTGCATGTATCTTACGGACACTGTGGTAATTAATCTCAGAAAGCTGGTAAAAGGTTTGTAAAACACATTCTGCTCCAATCCCTACTTTTCTGGCCTTCATCACCATCAAATAAAAATTAGTGCATCTTCCTTTTTGTTCCCCTTGAATGCATTTAGCATTTCCTACTTTTCAGCACTGTATATCATTTTACACTCCTTATACATGACATGATGTTTGTAAGAAGTGAACATTACAGATTGAGCACACCAGCTCCAGAGCCTAAAAGATTCTGCATTTAAAGTTTGTCCAGTGGTAAAAATCTGAAGTAATATATATGTATGCATCCAGTCAGCTCTGAAAATGTCCACTGCTCAGCGTAAAATGTGTGCCCTCTCTTCATTCTAATCTTCTGCCCTCTTCCAAGTCTGCCTTTTACCTCTAATTTCTTTATTCACACTATGACGGTGGCTAACATACAGTTTCCCAGCTAACTGTTCAACAGCAGATGTTGACAGTTTCTGATTCAAACTAGATAAAAGGAAGACATTTTTGATGGTGAGAGCCTGGCGCAGGTTGCCCAGAGAGGTGGTGGCTGCCCCATCCCTGGCACCATTGCAGGTGAGGTTGG
>JAVSBS010017625.1:0-11865 GCA_033124195.1 Coracias cyanogaster | reverse complement strand
ACGATCCCTGCCCCAGTCCTGCTGGCCACACTAGTGCTGATCCAAGCCAGGATGCTGGTGGCCTTCTTGGCCACCTGACCATGCTCTGGCTCATCTTCAGTCAGTTGTTGATCAGTACTCCCAGGTCCTTTTCTGCTGGGCAGCTTCCCACCACCCCTCCCCAAGCCTGGAGCATTGCAGGGGGTTGTTGCGATCCAATTGCAGGATCCAGCACTTGTTGAAACTTGTACAACTGGCCTTGGCCTGGCTAGATCCCTTTGTAGAGCCTCCCTACCCTCAAGCATATCTATGCTCCCGCCCAGCTTCATATCGTCCACAAAGTTATTGAGGGTGCCCTCGGTCCCCTCTTTGATAAAAATATTAAACAGAACCGATTGTTCCAGATTTAGACCCTTCTCTACACAAAAAGCACCAATTCAAGCAAATAATTTCAATAAACAATTTCAAACATCTCTTCCTAAAAGAAGCCTTTCCAAAAAGAAGTTTTCATCTTATTCATTTACCTGGACAACCTATGAAAACAGATCCCATTTTAAACAGGTGAAAACGCATCCCCTCAGAGACTTCAAGCGCAGCTCCTAAGATTGCGCTGCAAAATGAATCATCATTTTACCTAGAATTACTGGGAAACCATCTTCCTAACACAGATTCTAAGCACGAGTTGCTTTTCTGGAAAGCCAGGTCCATCTCAAGCTGTCCTTTCAAACCATGGCCCAAGTGCAGCAACACTTTTATCAGGAAAACATTAAAAAGATGCTTGAAATCCTTAGAAATCACAGCCACCATCAGAATAGTGCCCAGGTAGGTGCATTATACCCAAATGAAATGCAATACACTTAGGGCTCTGCAATCTTTTAGCATCTTTCCAAGTTTTTACATGCCCAGCGAAGCCTTTCCAAGTTTTTCACAGATCACTGAGTGAATCATCCTCAGCTCAAGTGCTTTTGCGGCGTTAACGGACCTGAAAGTTTTTATTGCCTTGCACAGCAAGCAAGAATTCATAACCTCACTTTGGCTTTTAGGTTATTTTATTCAAATAACTGTTTCTCTAAAAAAAAGCCCCAGGCAAAGGAACGACAGCACCTTTGTGTCCTTAGGGCCTTTCTGGCAGCAACGAGACGTAAAATTTCCTCTCAAATGGAACCATCCTTCCACTTGGGTTTGATTACTGTTGGGGAGAACACAGCCATTTCCAGTTACTTGTGTTCCGTCATGTGTATCGTAGAAAATGATGATGAAAAGCACATTTAACTAAACAGAAGGAGCACGCTGAGTTGTTTGGCCCCACCAGACACACCGTGAATCATCATCAGCAGCCCCAGCAGACTCTTGTTTGGGATATGGCTTGGAGCGACAGCAGGGGATGTACGGGACAGCTGGAGCCAGAATCAACCTCTCTATTCTCAGATGTTTCTGATTCATGTTTCTAACAATGATGGAACCAGTACAATGACAACGTCATCCTGATGCTCTCCATTTTCTCAGCATGTCCTTTCCCCCAACTCCCCACGGGGGTTTTGTCACCTCATATCATGCAAAGCAAGGAACAATTTTACATTTGGCCGAGGAAACGTGCAGCACTCGAGCAGAGACAGACAAACATTTAAATATGCTTTTTCTCCCAGTATGGTTTATATCCCTATGCTCCTAAATGGGGGCAGTTTGCTACAAATGATATTTCATAATAAAAAATGAAAACATACCCACAGAAGCAGGAGAGAACATTCATATTTGTTTTGCATTCTCAGGCCAGAGCTGTGGCCTTTCCTGGTGGGAAAAGCCTGGCCAGAGCGTGGGACAGGAATTAAGGAGAAATAAGAAAAATACAAAAATAGGCAAAAGGCAAAAAAGCTTCCAGAATGTCTAAAACTAATCCTAACAATGGAGAACATGAGGATTTTGTGGTTGTTCATTGTGGAGAAGAGAAGACTCTGGGGAGACCTCATTGCAGCCTTTCAGGATTTAAATGGGGCCTATAAGACAGATGGAGACTTTTTAGCAGTTGTGACAGAACAAGGGGTGGTGGTTTTAAACTGTAAGAGAAGAGATTTAGACTAGAGAGAAGGAAGGAATGGTTTACACTGAAGGTGGTGATACCCTGGCCCAGGTTGCCCAGAGAGGTGGTCGATGCCCTGTCCTTGGAACCATTCCCCGTGAGGTTGGATGGAGCCCTGAGCAACCTGCTGTAGTTGCAGATGTCCCTACTCACTGCAGGAAGGGTTTAAAGGTCCCTCCCAACCCAAATCATTCTATCATACTGGGATTGGAAGATGCTCAGTGCTGGTGTCATGGCAGTGCTACATACTCTACAATTAATTTTTGAAGTGTCAGGATGGCAGGAGGACACTAGCAGTCATGGTGTGCTGCTAATCCTCATCCTGCCAACTATGCCAATTTTGTTGTCTCTTCTGCAGCCTGGAGCTTCTCCGCATCAATTTTCATGCTTGGTCAATGCCCCTGTCTCTGGCCAGGGATCTCAGTCTTGCTGACTACATGAATTTTGTGTTGCTTCTTCTCCAATTACACTAGCCAATGCTGAACTCAGCAACATCCTTCAGAAGTAGCAAATCCCCTTTCTCTCTCTCAAACCCTTACCAAAATGCAAGGAACCAGTGTAGCAGCAACCACCACAAGAGCCACCAGCCCCAACGGGAAGCTGCTCACAGACTGATCAGCTCCTGGGTGATGTAGCCCTGTCCTTGCCCACCACCCCAACCATGGCCACCTGGGGGAAGGTGGGGCTGCACATGGGTGGGCCAGGCCTCTGAGGCCTGGAGCCAACTGGGGAACAAAACACACTGCTAGGTTGTGACTCATCCACAGGTCAACTCCACCTTGGGGCCCACAACCCAGGCCCCAGCACTTCACTGGTTCTTCTTGTGATGCTGTGCTACAAATGTTGTGATTTTTTTTTATCCTGCATGGTTGCAATTCTGCACTGTGGCATAGGCGTGGGACGAAGTTGTATCATTTCCATCTACCTCTTTGCAGGCTGTCCATTTGGTAATGATCTTTAAAGCAGAGGTCAAACATTTACTTTTATGAGTGCCTGAAATGCTCACCACATCACTATGACCTGAAGTACACAGAGCCAGAGATTTCATCTTTACTGTGATTGTTTACATGTTTTTATTCCCATCTCCCTCCCTGAGCTTGACTAACTTGAATTTTGACATCAAAGGGTACACTTAACACCATGTTCAACCTATCCCAGCCTTTCCTCCTTGGCAGTAGATCCCATCCCAGTGTCTAGGCAAGGAATCCTCAAAACTTCGGCTTGAATGTGCCTGAGTGTTTATAGCAAGATGTGCTCTTGCATGTGTATCTGGGATTATTTGTCACTGAAGAGAGCTAGCGGTCATGAGTCACCTCTCAGGAGGATGGTGTACCTGTGCATGTCACCTCTAACACATCTACCAAGCTTCCCTGCAGGTGATGGTGGCTGTTTATGGTGTAATCTGCTCTTTGCAAGAGAAAAGTTTTCTTTTGAAAACCACACTTTCATAGTACTCCAAGTACAAGCCAGACCTGAATCATATTTTGGAACCAAGATTGCAGCAGACTGACAAAAATTGACATTTTTTTTTCATACCAAATGGATAAAACATTCAAACACAGATTAATGGGCAAGTCTGAGAATTGTATTAATTTTTAAAGAACTGGTTTTGGCTGCTGGTCTCAGTGGTGACTAATAATGTGTTCAGGTTCCGTGAGGAGGAAACAAAGCAGGGAGGACATGATTCAATGGAAGTTCTCAAGACAGCCCTGCTTTGGCTACAGTGAACTATCAAGACTCCAGACATCCCAAGAAATTGTATATATTTTGCACAGGAATGACACATGCCTGGATAAGATCAGGTATGACTAAGAAACTGATCGAAATTGTTATTAACAAACTCTGCTCTTTTCCAGCAGAATAGCACTAAAAGTGCTAGTACTAAAAAGTCAGATTGGGGGGGATTTTTAGGGACATCTGGGATAAACTGGGGCAAATAAAGGTGTACTGCAGAAATGACTCAGTGGAAATTATGGCCACACTTCCTCGCCATCTTTGGTAAGAAACCAGGAAACAGAATAATACCATTGATACTGAATTATAATTAAGAGAATTCTCTGGAGGGTTTACTGTGGTTTTAGTACACTGCACAGGAGAATGTGGGCTGACTCCTTCTCCCACTGCTCTGCTGAGGCAACAAAATGGTCTATTTAAAATAAAAATGTTATGCTGTGACTATTCCCTGAAGGAAGGGATGTACTCGGTGCCTGAAGGACGCCAAGGGGAGACCTTTCTCAATTGTGCTACGAGCTGGCTGCCCCACTGTTCATACTTACGGTGTTACCTCAAGCTCCCCCAGGCAGGTCTTGCCTCTGATTCTTTTGCTCTGAGCAATCCCCACCCCATCAAAATCCTGCATTGCAGCAGGAGAGGAATGAATATGCATAAAGAAAGGGCAACCGGAGCTTAGCTGATATGTGCGAGCCCCAAGGCCCTTGTAAAGCTTCAAGCTGAACGTTGGTTGACTTCACTGGACAGGATTTCATCCTCACTCTTCCATCATATGGCTTACAACCTAAGCTACCTTTACACTTATGGTCTGGCAACATTTATCAGCCAGCACTAAGTATGATAATCTGCATTAGATACTATGTAGGATTGCAGGATTTTTCTCACCAAAAGAGTGAACTGAGTAATCCAACCTTCTCCGCTAACAATCACCTTCACCCAACATTTCAAAGAAACCTACATGCCTCCTAATGAATTATCCAGGAACAACCCCAGCCTGGGGGGTTTTATTAATTTAAGGCCCCTAGTGTTTCACTGAGGGTATATTGTCATTTGTTTTTACCTAACGTAATTCCCCATCTTCTTATTGCCTCCCCAAATATCTCAGTCCTCTTTTTGGCCTTAATGAGAAGTCGTGACAAGGATTAATTAAGCATTCTGAAAATCTGTAACCATATCAGGAATTTTTCCTTTGAATTTCAAAACATCTGTATCATCTGTACTACAAAACCTGCTAATTAGACGTTCTCCTGTGCTCTTTTCAAGCTAACTGCTACTCCACATAACCTTTACTACGTCGTCTCTTATTCATCCCTTCTGTATAAATCTAGTTCTACTCTTCTTACATTCCTATGATACAGAAGTTTTTCTAGGTTTTTAATTAAACATACCTTGTAATGAGCAAGAGCTTATTTAAGAAATTGTATTATAGTTTTCCACATCCCTATAAGAGATGAAAGCTGAAATAGTTCCTTAAAGTAGTTTAGGAAGAATATATTCAAAACAATTTGAAAGCCACAAAAAATACCTTCAAGTACTATTTGAGTTTGACGGAGAGTGATGTGCATGGGGTGAGACTAATGGAAACCCAACAAGGGTCTATTGATTGTCAGAAGCCTAAAACTTAGTTGCTCAAACAACTAATTTAATGCAACGAATGCATGAGGGGTTTGAAGTAAAATTTCTCAAATTATTTGCAGAAGGAAAACAACCCAAGCCTCTCGTGGGAGTGTGAGATTCAGCCTGGGACACATCACCTCATTGGCACGCCAAGATCATGAAAGCATTGCCAAGAAACCTTGTGTCTAAGCGTAACCCCTACAATCCCATGATTCTATGAATACCCAGTTAAAGGAGGTATCTTAATACTGCCCTAATTTGGAAGGGAAGGCATTAATAAACAGAGAAGCCAGCTTAGGGGACCCTTAAAAAAAGCAAAGGAAAAAAAACAATATTAAAAAGTTTGATAGAGACTTCCCCATGTGGAAACCAGTCTCCTGCCACATAGGTTGGGCAGAATCAAGGGTCTGTGTTTTGGGGAGGAGGGGAAGTTGCTAGCAAACAAAAATGGGCCAGAGGAATTGCACGTGGCTTTGTGGTACTGGAGATAAAAGAGAAAAGGTCCTAAAAGCAGAAGAAAATCCCCGACAGTATAAGTACGTCCCACAAGTTGTTCAGTTTCTTGAAGCCGTCCAGGCTGGACAAGCATCCCTTTGATAGTCCTTCTGCTGAAAGAGCCTCTTTCATACTTCTCACTTGAAAAATAGACACGTTTCAGTGTTCCCCCTGAAAAAATGATCTTGGGAAGTGCAGGGGCTTGGCTAGTTGGTAAAAAAATAAACAAAATGACTAGGCATGAAAACACAAACCTACAGGGCAGAACCTGATGTTAATTTTTAAAAGGATTTCTACAAGTTCAGAACTAGTTTGATTATTTGCAGCGTGTAAAGGTTTAAATGAGTAATTAAAGCCAGCGGTTGGTATCCTAAAGAGACATATGCTTGAAAATTGTAAGGAGGCTATTTTAGGAATGACTGGAAAATACAAAGGAGATTTTATAAGCTATTTGAAAGAAAATACTGCTTTAAGGATACAGGGGTGTCCAGACAATGTCTGCTTGTTAAAAGAATAGAAACATACATTTGATGCCTTTTCTAGAAAACTGAAGCACTTTATAAGCAATAATTATGCCTCATGACATTTGTGAAAACTTTAACGCCCTATATATTGATAGCACTGGAGAAGACAGGAAACTGTCTCTGTGTCTGCTGGTAGAAAGCTTTGCTACGACTTCCTTCAGCTTTTCTGAATTCACCAGTTCTCCGGTAGACATACCCATTTCTTCACCTCAAAACCAAGCATTGCCTCTTTCACTGCTCCATTATCACTCAAGGTAGTGTCAACACCTAAAGCCTTCTGCAGAGTCATCGCCAGACCTCCAGCAGTCACAGAAAAAGGAGAAAGAGATGGTTTAAATATTTAACATCCCAGCAAGCCATAAAGTGGTGAGGTCCTTTCCTCCATCCTTACTTCAGGGTCTCTCACTGAGCTCTGCAACAGATCTTGATGCTAGAAGACTTGAAATGAGCTGGAGTTCCCATTTCATTGACTCATGTTTTTTTCTAAAGGACATCATAAAAGTCCAAGAAATCCATTTTCCACTGAGTTATCAAGAACGGTTTTGTAAAAAAGACGAGTTTTTAAGAGTTGTTCAGTTAACATATAGTACAATTAATGGAAGAAGTAACAAACCATTATTTTACTGCTGCTTTCCCCCTCCTCAGGTCTAGGTGCAACTTCGCTATTTAGCTACAAAAGTAGCTCCTATGGCCAACTTCCCATAACGCTTATTCAACCAGACAAGACCAGCAGGAAGCCAAGTGGAAATCCATTTACACAGCCAGACACTCACACTTATAACTCTGCACCACGGGAGGCTTTAATTCATGAATAACAACAATAAGAACCGGAAAAGTGCCTTCACCAAGAGTAACTAATTGACCAGGGACACCTTGCTAGCAAGGTGCCCTTTAATGATTGAAAGGCCTAATCAAAGTGGCACATAGCATAGAACAGAGGAGCGCTTTTCTTTTTTCTTTACGCAATGAGTACCAAAATATCCCCGCACTAACTTTCTCAGCCCCGGCAATGCATAAAAAAACCTCGTTACGGCTCGAGTGGACAGAGTTTGCTGCAGGAGCTAATGGGATCCCCAGGGTCCCCCTCACATTCCCTGGATCTTCCCGCCTAAGGCAGCCGCCCCCGGGATGCGTCGCATGACCGGATCCATAACGCTTGGCTCCACAGTTCCCAGCGGGACGACACCGCTGGTTTTTACAGCTGCTTCGTAGCTTTTAGGGAAGGGGCTTTGTAATTTTTTTTTTACTTCTTTGACGGACGAGTTAGTGCAAGTTCACGTCTCAAATTTATTTTGCTACTGAAGCTGCTTGCTGGGTCTTCTGATGGTCAGCATGTACTCTGAAATGACGGCGCAAAAAAAAGAGGAACACAAAGGAAAAGCAAAGCTGTCTGGATGAACACAAAGGAACGCAAAGAATTTCTTTTTTACATGATGCAATTATTTTTTTCCATATGGTAGAGTTAGTAGCAATCTCACTCTACTACAACAATCTTATTCTACTCTTTCTACTACTACCACATGCATCTAAGGATGAATTTTTGGACTGCAATACTAAGCAAAGTGACGAATTATTCTGTGAGTAGTGTAAAATCGACGACGGCTGAGCCCTATAATCCATTATGACACCATGGTCCCAGTAGGACACTCTAAAATGGAAACAATCACCCACTTATGTGAGATATTTGCACATTCCTAGCTAAGGGAAAGGCAGAGCCAGGGCGTAAACCCTTTCCCTGAAGCCAGGGCTGCTGCTCTCCTTCTCCAGCTGGGATACTTGTTTCAGCGTGAAAATAATACTGAGAAAAAGGGACAGATGGACAAAGTACCAACCTTTCAGAGGCTGTAAGGAAAATACCCTTCTCACCATAAAGCCATGACACGTTTTGAACCCAACTATTTAAATTCTTATTGTCACCTTCTCTCTCTTTTACTATAAGCCTGAAATGTTATTTTATACTAGATATTTAATAATGGTGTTTTTAGCAAAAAAACCCCTGGGTTTACCCCAGTTCAATTAAAATTCACCTGGGTTTCTAACTACTAGTTGCATAAACTTTTTAGTCAGCACAAACAACCAAGAACTTGCTCAAGCACAGCAGCAGAAATGAAGATTTTGCTGCCTTGCACCACTTTCAGTGCTGCTCCTCTCTGCAATTAAAAAAAACTTAGGTCACTGACTGAGCTTTACCATAATCCCACATTTCTAAACTATTTCCTCATTTCCCAACAGCAGCATTTCAAGACAACAGTTAAATGACCCGTCCCCAACCTGCTCTCTGCCAGCAAGGATTAAAAGCTTTTGCCTGGCTGCATCAAAATACGTGAGCTCCCGGGTCTCGCACCAACTCCATCACAAGAAGCCTCAAGATTTTTCTCTCTTGAGCACAAACTATGTGCAGTTATCACGCTTTTTAGAAACCATCAGCTATCATTTAGATCTATTCACTTCACACTGGTTTTTAAAGGGTGTCATATGGATGCCATAAAAGCAGGAATGACAGGCTTAAACCCCGCTGTTCCATCATCTCTCATCTCCTACAAAAGTGGTGTCCATCTCTGCATGCTCTTCCCCATGACTCAGTATCTTCCCCAGTTTGGAGATACCCCCTCCTACAAACGGCTTCACCTCCAATCCCATGGGGCAAGTTGCAGACTCGCCTGGAAAACTGACTATTTTTGTTATGTCACTGAAAAAACTCTTTTTTTTTTCCCCCCACTCAGTATTGCTTTTGGAGTATCTAAGCCATGTATAAACCCTGTGGTGTTATGCAGCAGGTATGAAAGATTGTAGAATCATAGAATGGGTTGGGTTGGAAGGGACCTCTTAAGGTCATCCTGCTCAACCCCCTGCAATGAGCAGGGACATCTTCAGCTAGAGCAGGTTGCTTAGAGCCCTGGACCACTTCTCCAGGCAACGTGGGCCAGGGTGTCACCACCCTCAGTATCAAAAATGTCTTCCTTCTACCTAGTTGAAATCTCCCTCTTTTAGTTTAAAACCATCACCCCCTGTCATGTTGCAACAGGCCCTGCTTCAATGTCTGCCCCCGTTTTCTGACAAGCCACCTTTAAGTACTGAAAGGCTGCAGGAAGGTCTCCCTGGAGCCTTCTCCAAGCTGAACAACCCCAACTCTCTCAGCCTGTCTTCATAGGAGATCTGTCTTAACAGTTTAGCTGTGCTTAAATAGCATGGAAGAGGGTGCAGAGTGAGGGCTGGATGCACATCCACTCCCCAGGGTTGTGTGTCTCTGCCCGCAGGGAAAGCTGTGCTTTTGGGGACTTCATCTACTGAACAAATTCAAAAGCCAAGCAAGACCTCATCCACAGGAGATGGAGGTATCTGAGGTACAAGACGTATCTGAGACACCTCCATGGAAAAGGGCAGAAGATGCAAAGCCAGACACTTGTGTAATGTAAGTAACAGAGATAAAAAGCAGGTCTGGTCACACTGTATGGAAGTAACTGAATTACGTTAGATGATTATACTGTTCTACCTCTCCATCTGAGGCTTAAGCTATGACTTGGGTACTCATCTTGCCTTTCTTCACATCATCTTTTCCGTACTTCCAGCTGCTGCAGTTTCTTTCTCCCCCTCATCAATTCTGACACCTTCAAGCTGTTCAGTGCTGAGCCACGGGAAGAGCTCACGAATGACAGTGTTTGGCTGGGGGGAAAAAACCCCAGCAAAGCGACTAGCTAAAGACTAGCCATCAATAATCCATAGACCAACAAAACACTCAACAAGGGATGCCTGAGAACCTTTCTGCTTTCAAAGGGAAGGGACTTGAGAGATGTGCAAGCCAGGTAATTCAGTCTGTGTCTACAGGTTGTACCCTACATTTTAATTATTAGATGATTACAGGGGAATGGTCATTACCCTGGTCATTATATTTCCACTGGGGATCTGCTGCTGGTGATACCTGGATAACGTAGGGCACCAGGGATGGCCATCCTCACTCATGCCAGTAATAAAGCACCACCAAAGCTGTGATCATCAGACAGGGAGAAAATCTTGCGATGCTAAAGCTTTTTCTTTGGGTTCATACATCACTGCATACCCTAAAATACTGGTAAGCGTTTAAGAGCTTCGTTAATTCAAAAGCAAATACTGGCGTTTGCTGGCTTAACAAGGAATTTGGGGGCCTACACTCAATTTTATTCAGTACCAATATGAATATTTGGGAAGATTATTCAACAAATCATTGTCTCTTTGATGAACATGTAATTCTGATCACAGGGATCAGGAGAAAACAGTTTTGGGAAGAGTTACAGCCCAGCCCCGAGTATCCACACTTCAATTACCTAAAGCACCCCTTATTAAAACAATGACAATATCACCTAATTAATCAGATTTAAAATGTCTTTCTGGGGGATTATTCCTTCCCTGTGTCCAGACATGGATCCCTAATAGCCAAGAGATCAAAAATGAGCACCACGTGCTGGTTTTTTGCTGGCTCAATAAAGAGAGATGGCAGCTTCAAGTCCAGCTGCACAAAGATAACTGTGCAAGCAATTAGCAGACAGCTTCCTCTCCAGCAGATCTTCTATCCCTTTCCGCAGTGCGCTGACCACAGCAAAAAAAAAAAAAAAGCCCACAGATTAAATAATTTAAAATAGTCTGTACAACTGATGGGTCCTCCACGGAAAGGGGTTTTTGCTACCTACGGGACAGGTAAACCAGCTCTGGAGATGGTGACAAGCTTCTCCTGCCCACCACCATGCCCTCCCCACTCTTTAAATTATATATCATATATAATTTAATATTTCTGCTTCTACGTAGCCTTAATGTTGTGCAGCAATTGACAGCCAGTCGTGACTTAGCCCGTCTGCTTTGTTTTTTCCAGTCTCTGTGCTACGTCTTCCTGAAACGACCTGATTTCTGGGAAAGGACTTTCCTCGCTTCTGTATTTGGAAGCCAGTGGACAACCAGAGTCTGCATAAAGCAAAAGGCAAGTAGAAGCAGTAATGTCGGATGTCAAAGAGCATTAGTGGGGAAATGGAACAGGGTAAGTTTAAAATATCACTTATGAAATGGAAGGAGTGAGCACTGTGCCTTTTGAAAACAAGGTCTTGTTATTCATCGGATGAGAAAGCAGGAGGTAAAATATACAACATTGCCTTTAAAGCACCCCGGGAATTTCCAAAGACATCACCACCTAAGCAACAGCTTTCTAGGCAGCAACAGCTGGCCTCTCCACGTAGCATTTAACATGGGACCAGAGAGAAATCTTCTCCTCTACCTTCCCCAAGTGACAGGACAGCATCTATCCTGTCGTCTCCTTCCTATAATAGAATCATAGAATGTGAGGGGTTGGAAGGGACCTCTGGAGATCATCGAGTCCAACCTTCCTGCCAAGCAGGACCACAGAATCTAGGGCAGGTTACACAGGAACGCATCCAGACGGGGCTTGAAAGTCTCCAGAGAAGGAGACTCCACAAGCTC
>JAVSBS010017623.1:0-38294 GCA_033124195.1 Coracias cyanogaster | reverse complement strand
CCCTGGAGGGGTTTCCAAGCTGTGGAGATGTGGTGCTGAGGGCCAGGGGTCAGTGGTGCCCTGGCAGCGCTGGGGAACGGGTGGACTCCACGATCTCAAAGGTCTCTTCCAACCCAAACCATTCCATCATTCTTCACCCCCCAGATACGCTCGCCTGGGTCTGCCCCGTGCCAGGAGTGCTGTGGGCCTCTGGGCCTGCGGCACACTAGCCAGGGCATGTCTCCTGGTAGGGTGTCAATTGAGGGAATTGCTGTCGGGTGGACATACTATCTGGGGATGTGCCTGCTCCTGGCTGGCTTTTGCATCTACTGCAGCTTGCACTGCACAAAAAGAGACTGAGCAGATCGATGTTGAGCTGTCCTGTCCCCAGTGAGATGTCACAGCCTCTCCGTTCAAGATCAAAGGTGTCCCAGCTGATCCTAGGCTTGCTGCAGCCTGAAGATGATCCATTTTGCAGCCTGTTGAGTGCACGTTGTTGTGCTTCTCCGTTGGTTTCTCCCTCTCTACCAGATCAGGATTAAGCTTTACATCCTTGCTGGCTTCGCTGTGACTGCTACTGCCTGTTCACTTTGGAGGTGGCAAGCCTCACCGCTGGCCAGTGACGTCGGCCGTGGCTATGTCAGAGCGCTGCCCTGTCCGCCTCCCCTCCTTCGTGGGAGATCCCCCGCCTGTCGCAGAACAACTGCATTATCCTCCTTCAAATCCCTCTTCTGCTGTGACGTCTGCAGAACACTTGACTGAGATTAGTCTGTCATGCGGAGGCTATTACCCCCCCGCTGACCTGTGCTTCCCCTTCTGCAGCTGCTTTTGGCTTGTGTCTCTCCCCTGCTTGTGCAGCTGGTGGCAGTACGGGCACTGCTCTGGGGCCAGCACGCCTGGGTTGCAGTGAAACCAGAGTTTTCAGAAGAATGTCAGACACAAGTTGTTCCTTGCTCTGTCTGCTCAGGCAATAACTTTTCTGTCACGGCTTTCTGGCCTGCACGCTGCCCTTTCTGATAGTGTCTCCAGCACCTTCCACGTTTCCCTGAAAAGGACTTTTCACTGAATTCTCCTTACTATTTTGAGAGCTATCAGTGAAGCTAAAGATTTAGTAACTTCTTGGTGCAATGTCCAGCTGTGGAGATGGCGAAGACACGAGCTCAGTGTGAGAGGATTGGAGTTCTGGGTGCATCACAAAGTCCTGCCTGGGCTGCTCTTCAGTCCCTGTTTTTTATTTAAATCAATGATTAGTGCTTTTGTCTGAGGCAGACAGCTGTGTAGTGTCCTGAGCATGATCCCAGTGTTGTTCCTCAGGCCACAGTACACTTGGCCCCAGTGATGTGTGTTTCCTTCATGCCGCCCTGCTTGAATTTCCTGTTTCCTCCTCACTTGGCAGCAAGAGCCCTTGGATCAACACCAGTTTGCTGTGACAGCAAGTTGCAGACCGTTGTTCAAACAAGGGAGCAGCAAGGAGCGGTGCTGCCTTGCCTCAGCGTTCGACATCAGTGAAGCACAACTGAAATAGCCTCCAGCTCTGCTGTCAGGTCTTCAGGAGGAAGCTGTGGTTTTGGCAGGAATTTGGAGTCAATTTTTGAGCAGAATCAGTTAGGAAGCTGGAAAATTGAACATGGCACTAGGATAGATTTGAAGTGCTCAAGGCTGCTTAGTGTTGAGGTGGCTTGATCATGGTGTTCTCAGTGCGTGCGTGGGGAGAGGGCTCAACAAAAGGCTGCTTTACCATAGGAAAATGAGATCTGGTTACCCAAAGCTGGGGCATGTCAAACTGGAAATAAGCTGCAGATTTTACTGAGTTGACCATTTTTCTGGGGACGGGTTGGATGGGATTGCCTGAAGACTTTGTTTGGGTTTGAGGATATTTCTTCAAGAGATGTTTTGGTTTTACTTCAGAGATAAATCAGTGACAGGATTTTCTTCATGATGCTTCTAACTTGGGTTATGCCCAGAATCCGACCCGATGTTTGTAAGTAGCCATGCCTGACCTTAATGGTTTCAGGTTCCTGCTTAAAAACGCGGGATGATTTCCGTTGCTGTAAGCTAACTGTCTTCTCTCTCCTTTTGAGGTGTCAAGGGTTGTTTTTCCAGTAATTTGGACCTTTTTGAAGCCCCCGCTTGCCTAATGCCATGAATATTGCAGCGAACAATGTGGAAGAGAAAGCTGTCCATTCCTGGTCGAGAATTTCCTCTGCAGGACAGAAAGTGCTGGAGGAAGCCCTCCGAGTCTTCAACCCGATGTCCAAGGACCTTTCGGACACAGAGACCCAGCTGGTGGCTTTCATTCAGGGCCTGAAGGAGGAGGGCTACCAGCCCACGATTCTGAGGAGTAAGGATGTGTACGGCTACAGCTCGTGCACGGCAGACACGCCGAGTCACACGAAAGAGAGCAGCCTGCGCAACAGTGCCGGCGTTGCTGAGTCCGCCAAGAGTCCTGCCAGAAACACCACAGCCGTGGCAAAGGTGTCTGCTTCACCCACTGGCGTTGCGGTGAACTCTTCAAAAGTCTCTGCTCACCCTGTCTCTAAAGGAGATTCCACAAATCTCCTCTTGAGCTCCTTGAAGCAGACGAGATCTGGCACATCCAAGGCTGCGGCAGTGGGCTTCCCTGCGAGCATGTATCCTGACGTGTATCCAGCCATGAGGCTGTCGGTGGTTCTGGAAGCTCTGGTGCCGCTGAAAACTACCACATCCTGTTTGGAGTCCAAGTACACACGAGGGCGATTGGGGATCTCACCCTCAGACCTTAAACTCCTCAAGGCTGCGAGTCCACCGAGGCAGTTTTCTTCACGCAAGACCACTAAAGTAACAGAAGGTAAGAGGTACAAGCGTTTGATAAAGAAAGCACCAGCTCCTGCCACCTTCACTTTAAACCTTGTGAAGGGACCAAAGGGTGGTGTGCTGCAGGAGAGCAATGCTTGCAAAGCCTCGGGAGTCCTCAATGGAAGAGTCACAGGCAGCTCGTCCCAGGGCTGCACTGCACCTCCACAGCCCAAGACCTTAAAAATCGGAGTTAAGGAAGCTCTGGTGGGGAAAACAGATTTTAAGGACAGCAGTACTTACCAGGAGAGCATTGGGCAGAAGAAGAGAAGAGCTACAGAGGCAAGAGAAGCACCACAGAGGAAGAAAGCAAATACCATTCCTGTCCAAAATAAATCTCGACGAGCCCAAAGCACTTTGAACCTACTGAAATTCTGGGCCATCAAGGTGGGCAACTCTTCCTCTGATGATGAAGTGAGGAGGAGAGCACAGAAGATTCTTAGGGTCAACCTGTCCCCTGTGATCCGAATTCAGCCCTTGTCCCACTCTCACAGCGTCCCCTGAGTTTCTTCACTTGGTCACTTTTTTTTTTGTAAGTAGGTAAATACAAGCCCGGCACCAGAGCCTGGAGAAGTTTAAGAGCGGCTCTGGATCTCTGGCGCCTGGTGCCAACGTGCCGACTAACCTGCAGACGGAGCAGCCTGCTCTGGCGCTGCTTCTGCCTGTCTGCCACTGCGATGCAGGACTGGCTGCAGAAATCCAAAACCTGCTCGGGAACGCGGGACGGTGACTCTCGCCCGCAGCGAGCGGAGCAGGCTGGAGGGGTCCCTCCCCACGGGCGCTCTTGTGCAGGGGGAGGACACGGGACTTTCTCATGACATTGATGCACTGTGATACCACTCTTTTTCAAGCTGTACATTTACTGGGTTTATTTTGATCAAATTTTATAACTTTATTATCTATATATCTATATATCCATATACGTGCATATGGCCCAGGAATTGTGGGAAGATGCACTTCCTCCATCCCTTTGGGATTGGGTTTGATAGCTTTTGTTCCCCCTCCCCTTCAGCCAGTCTTTTGTTGAAAGGTGACAGGATTTCTTTGTGATTCAGTGTTGTGACAGTCTGTCCTGGGCTCTCTGGAGCAGCCCAGAGGCAGGCAGAGCTAGAGCCACTTGTTTGTCTCCAGAAATGCCAAGCAATGTGGAGAATTACCAGCTGATAGTTTTAATCATGCTTTTGGTATTACCTCTGCGTAAGAGTGGGGGAGTGTTAGGGGGCTGTTGCCTGCAAGTCTGCCTGATGTCTCTAAGTGCCTCCTCCGTTCATTGGTAGCAGAAGCTCTGAACTCATGGTGGGGTTTGCCTCCAAAGAGCGATCCATCGTCCGGTGCCCAGTGCTGCTCTGCTCTCCTGTATCCTGGGTGCAGACGCAGAACATGAACTGTGTTAGAGCCAAAGGGCTGGAGTTGTTAACAGGGAGCAGTAATTTCGGGAGCAGGTTTTAGGTGCCGGTAGAGAAGACCTAGGCTGTGTTTGAATGTATTAGATACATCCTGCCGGTCCTGGAGCTCAGTGGGATGTTTGAGCCTCAATTAAAGCAGAAAAGGGAAAGAGTTGAGAGAATAGGTGCTAGTACTTAAATGCAGAGGGTTTCTTTCTGTTGGTTTGTGGGGGTGAAGCAGTAGGAAGGGAGTTTGGCACTGTGTTGTGATGGGTGACAGCTTTGCTGTGCTGTCTGGGATGTTGTGAGAAGGTGTGTGGCAGGTGTGAAAGCTCCCAGAAGGCAGGAAGCACAGCGACTGAGGGCCACATTAGCCTTCCTGCGCCAGGGCATGCTGTCGGATGGGAACGCAAGCTGGGCACTGCAAGCTCCAGGAGAAACACTGCGTTGGAGTGGTAGGTGCTGCCGCTGTCACCCGGGAGGAATGGTCTCCAATGAGATGATCCGTGTTGGGATACTGCAGAAGCAGAACCTGGCAGCTCAGGGGAGGAGGCAGCGTGGGGCTAGGCACAGGCACAGCTCTGTACACCATATGCTCAGATCTCTGCAGCAGTGGGGCCGGTAATCCACTCATTCTTTCACCAGCTCAAAATACCAGTTGTGTGACCTAGTAATCTCTCTGGACATTGGCTGAAGGGATGAGCTCCCCTGGGAAGCCCCAGCTCTTACGTTTCAGCCCCTCCCTAGCACTTGGCTGGATTTCAGCGCTTTGTAAAAGGGGTCAACGTCTGATCCCCAGCTCAGAGAGGAAAACCGTGGCATGGAGAGGAGAGAGGAGGTTCGTGAGGGATTGAGAGGGCAGGGAAGCTGGGTGTCCCGAGGCACAGCCAGGGCTCTCTTCCCTTGCCCAGGTAGAGCAGAGTGGAGAGTCTCCCTTGGGATAACTGCAGGCTCTGAATCGCACACCTGGGTTCTGTGGGGTTTTACTCTGTGTAGCTGAGGGGTGTCAGAGATCATAACTTGCAGTGTTCGAGACTGACCTGTGAATGCCGCTGGCTGGCCACAGAGGGAGGATGAGGAAATATTTTCTTCTGCTTCTGTGTTTTTAAAATACCCTGGCAGAGAGTTCCCTGTCATGACATGATGTTGGATGAACGAAGACCCTCCATCACTGTTAACTGGCCAAAAATTGCTTTGTCCCTTTTGTTCCCACTCTTTCGGACCTTTCTCATTCCCATGCTCTCAAATGCCAGGTCTTGAAGTCTTGCACTGGAGTTTCTCTTTTTTGGCTGTTTCCTGAGGAGGGCTCTGAACTCCTGCCTGCAGTATCACTGCCTGACAGGCTGCTCGGCTGCTTCCCCTCTTCCCAGCCCCTTATAAGGGCACAAAGAGCTGTCTCTGGAGCCTCTTCATGCAGAGCAGACATCCCAGCTGAGCGCCTGGCCTCCAGTGGGAAAAACAGCCATGCATCCACAGGCTGAATTTGGGCAGAGGTTGCTTTTCCTCCAGCCTGAGCAGGAAGCTGAGCACCTGAGGCTAGCTTATTGGGCCTTATCCCTCTTCTTTGTTGTGTTTCTTCCCCAGCTGCACTGCTGCCTCTGCCTCCCCACCCTGTACCTTCACTTCTTACCTTTCACAGCTTGGGTCTTTGCCAGTCGAGGACTTGGCTTGTACTGTTGCTTAGCACATCCAGCAGAACATGCTGCCTTAGCGCTGCCATGCCTTTCCCAGCACCCAGTGCCAGGAGTACTGAGTGCTGCCAGTGCTTGGTGGCGGTGGCTCACCCAGTGTCCTTCCCAGGCTACCAGCAAGAGGTTTTCTGCTCCACAGGGAGAGGCGAGCTTTAGAAATGCTTCTATGTCAATGAGGCTGCTGCCAGGAAAGCGAGCACCCCATAGCTCTCTGCTCAGGGACTTGCCTGTCATCAGCCCAGCCTCTCTCAGCTGTTCTGCACATCTCCTAAAAGGCCACAGGACCCCTGAGCTGGATTCTCTGCTCTCCTGGTGTCTCCTCTTCCCCCTCGCAGGTGATTTGGGAACCTGGCTGGGAAGATTGCAGCTTGTTATTCACAGAGGGGCTTTACAGCCCTCAGTGCTGATGTCAGCAACTGCTGCCTGTCCTCCAGTGCTGGCAGACATGGTGCCTGCTGCATAGTGGTGGTTGGCTCCACTGACCTTCATCTTATGGCCAGGTTCAGGTGCTTCTGGAGTCCTGGGCCTTCGATACTGCTGTGCAGCAGGCTGCAGAAGGGCTACACTGTGGACGCCGCTGTCTAGTGTTTAGGGAATGAAGGGTTTGGTCAAACCAATCCCAATCTAACCAGAACTGTCCCTCCAGAGGTCCCTTCCACCCCATGTTATTCTGCACCAGCAGGGTAACGCTTGCCTTCCAGGGATCTGCGCCACAGTAACTGGCAGGGCACACGGAAATGCATTGCCTGGAGTGCCGTGGTCTCTGCTGAGAGTGCTGTACACAGGTTGTTCAGACCTGTTTCTGTATTCGTCACTTTGAATTCATCCAAGTGCCTAACCTGGCCTATGCTCTTCCTGGGCACCGTGACAGCCAAGAACTTTGGAGACTCTCTTGGGAATGCTTTTACCGCACGGATTTGTGTCACTGTCACTTCTAGAAATGATTCAGCCAGCAGTCAAAGGGCTGTTCTTCCAACTGATTTTGTGGAAACCATTCTTCCTTTTATTCAGCTGCCAAGAAGCAAGAGTTTATGCTTTTCCTCCACCAGACATGGTCCTTGAGCTTCCTGTGGCTTCAGATATCCGTCAGTGAGGTCCGTGGGGAAAGCAGCTTGTCCGGCAGGCAGCTGAAGAGGAAGCTGACATCAGACAGCAGTTGAAATCACATTGATAATTGGTAGAAATATTTTGAAGCTCATATCCACTGTGATCAGATTTCACCATCTGCCACTACTTTTAGTTGGAGAAGTTTCTCTTTGGTCGCTTCCCTGCAAGCCATGAACCATGGTGCTGCTGCTTCCAAACTGTTTGCCGCCTCCCTGCAGAGCCAGCTTCCATAGTGATCCTTGTACAGAATTTCTTAAGCACTTTTCTGCAAAATAAGAAGGGATTATTTTGTTACTCCTGTTTTGTAGCCCACTTGTGGTATTTCAAACTGGGGCATCACCCTCCCAGCCTGCAGCACTGGTATGCAGGGCCAGGAGGGCAGTGGGCTGAGACCCCTCATTGCCTAGTGTTCCCTTGCACAGAGCTCAGCCCGTCGCCAGCTGGGAGCATCACAGGGAAGTCGGGAGCAAGACAGGACGGGTGGGTGGTGCCGTGCACCCAGCTCCACGGCCCTGCTCTGCAACTGCCCCTGCTCTGCCGCGTGGCCCCTGGCCCCCCTTGTACACCAGCAGCACTTCTCCACTGGTGGAGATGGTGGAAGTCCCCTGGCTCCAGCTGTAGCAGGGGAGACTGGAGTGCTTTGGGTTTTGGGCTTGAGCACAGAATTTGGTCCTTTTCACTTGTGATTTGTGCTGTGTCCATGGCCAGACCTTGCCAGCATGTGGGGGCTGCAGCCACTCCAGCTGCTCCCCCCCTTGTGTCCAAGTTTCCGGCCCTGTCTGGGAGCTGGGCCTTTGGCCACGGCACAAGGGACGTGTGGGGACAGAGAGCAGGTTTGTCTCTTGGCTGCAGCTGGACAGTGTGATGTGAGCTGGGCAGCCGCCTGGGCAGGTTTGGGTGGGAGGATCGTTGTTTCAGCTGTGGTTGGGGTGGTTGCCGAGCTGTTTGGAGCGTCTGCCACTCAAGCAAGTTGGTTGCTCTGTGTGGGAGGAACAGCTCCTGTTTCAAAATGGCACTGGCCCATTGGCTCCTGTGGTCAGATAAAGACAGCTTTCCAGGAGCTGAGGTGGCCTGAGGAGAGGACAGCTGTTCTGGGGCACCTTGCAACTCCTCAGTGGTGCTGCAGCCTTTGGCTTTGCAAGCTGAGTGGGCTGGCACCACCCATGGAGAGGACAGCAGGGCAGGTTGCTCCCAGGCCCTCACATTCCAGCCTCTCTGCTAGAGAGCACGGTGCTCGGGTTTCCCTCCTCTCAACCTGCTCCTGCCCAGAGCTGGATGCTGTTAGGAAGGTGTCAGGTGCTTTGCTGGCTGGTGGAGTAGAGAACTTGCCCCCGAAAGCAGGAGAGCCAGCCCTCATTGCTAGGCCAGCCCGGAGTGTTGAGGGAAGCCTGAGTGTAGGTGTGACACTGCAAGCCCTTGTAGCTTGGCCAGCTGCTGCCTCCCAAGCTGTGGTGCTGAGGCCAGACCCCTCCGTTTGCTGAGGAAGTCTGGTGAAAAAGCAAGAAGCTGGAATTAGGGGAAACCAAAGACGTCAGCAGTGCCTGGCCAGCCAGCTTCTACTTCAGCTGCAGGAGGGGATCTGCAGGCAGAGGAGCCTGGTCCATGGCGTGCCACAGCACTGCCTGCGCTCTCCTTGCCCCATCTGGCAGCACTGCGCAGGCACTGGTGCTGCAGGCGAGGGGGGCCCTTTTGGAGCGGGTACACCTCCTAACCCTTCATTTCCATCCTTCACTGGTCATGCAAATGCCCTGCTGGGGTGGCTGTGGGGAAGGCAAGCTGCTCACTAGCTCACAGAGACCCCCACCCTGTGCATGCTGACGTGTACCCCCTGGACCCCTTGCAAGGGGCTAGCAGTTCTCTGGTGAGCATCTAAAAGTCCTTCCCCTGCGGGGATGATTAGACCTTGCCCTGGGGAGTCCCTCAAAGGCCTTATTACTGTCTGAAACTCTCTCTTCCTTATTTTAATTAGCCCTCTCCATTCCTGTTGGTACAGGCAGCCCCTGTGAGAGTCCGGTGATTCCCACAGACCAGTCAGGCACGTGGTGCTGTTGTAAAAGAGAAGGTGCTGCAAAGCTACCCCCAGAAATACCTCCCCTCCCGTGCCTGCTCTGCCACGCTGCCCAGGCCTCTGACAGGACCAAAGGAGTTGGCGTTGGTAGGGGGGATGGCACCCCTGTGTGTGACGCCGTTTCCCTCCTCCCGAGTCGAAGTAGCGTTCCCTGGGCAGAGGCACAGCAGCCACGCTGAGGGACGCAGGGGCTCTGGGTGGGCACTGCCCAGCCCCTTGCTCTCTTCTCTGCCAGCCATTGTCTCTAAGAGAGCCGTCTCCATGCTGCAACATAACCCACCTGCTCCAGCTGGGACCGGTGCTGCCGGCTCAGCCGCGGGCATCCCCTGGTGCTCGGGGGTCCCGAGCGACAGCCGGGGACCAGCGACTGCAGCCCTCGAGTAACAAACTTTTGTAGGGTGAATTTACAACAACTGACCATACTGTTCTTGAGTGAACTTTTTACTGTCTCATTTGTTTGTGTAGAATGTTTCCGAAGCTATATTAATATTTAATGTTTAATATGAGGCTGGGCTGCTCCACACTCAGTGTTGTATATTTTGGAATGGCATTGTTTGGTCAAAAGGCAGCGTTAGTGTTATTCCACTCCTTGGAGGGAATGGGACAAAAACCAGACTGTCTTTTTTCTTAAATGAAGTGAACTTTTTGTTATTAAGTCCTAGCAGGTGTCCAGCCCTTCAGTAAAATGGTGCTCAGAACCGCCCAGCGTGTCCGGCTTTTCTTTGGGCCCCGCCAGACTGCTCCTCCCTGGGCTGCTGCTCCCGGCGCTGTGTCAGCTCCATGGAATGGTGCCTCCCGCCTGCCCAGCTGCCGTGTGGGGCACGCTGGGCTGGAGACCACCCTGTCCTCTTCTCCCCTGTTCCCCCCGGCGAGGCCTGAGGTTACCCAAGCCCCATTAAGGAATGCCTGGCTCCGGGGGGTGGGGGGAAACTCTGCAGGCGAGTGTCACTGGTGCTGAACTGGTGTAAACGGGCATTAGTCTGCGTTCCAGGTTAGTTTCTAGAAACGTGCCAGGCGCTCTGCCAGCTCCTGCCTGCCTGCCCTCCGGCTTCTCTCTGGATCTGCCCATTCTGCAGCTGGGACCCCGTGGACGCCTAATTCAACAGAACTGCCATTGTTTGCCTGTGCACGATCCCGATCCGGTTTGTGCTGCGGGGCCGTCGGTGTGCTGACCCCGCGCTAACGGTGGTGGGACCGTGGCCCTGGGCAGGTGGCAGCTCTGGTGCCAGAGCTCATTTCTCGGGAAGGGAAGTGGTTAAGCGGTTCTGCTCACTGAGGATGTTCAGGGAAGTGTTGGCCGCCCGCTGAGCCCACTGAAGTCTGTCCAAGGGGGCTGGCCAGGCATGAGAGGCTGACTCAGGAGCTCGGGGCCTCGGCCGAGGCTTGCGGAGCCCCTGCTCCGCGGGCCCCAAAGCGGCAAGTGCCAGCCAAGGCCGTGGGTGCCTAAGGGAGCAGAGGATGCTCAGCAGCTGTGACAGGCTGGTCACAGAGGCTGCAGCGAAGCTGCTGGCAGATCTCTGGCCAATGGAGCTGCCTCAGGACGCGTTGTCTCCCCAGCCAGCCGTGAGTTTGGCCGTGGGGCAGCCAAGGCAATCACAGCTTGGGGTGGGAAGTCGGAGCAGCCTTCAGGGGAGCCAGGAGGTGCATGGACATGGGCCGGGACACCTCACTTGGCCCTCAGATACCACTGAGGATCCCTCCTTCCCACTTTTGTTTTTCAAGGCCAGAGATTGTGTTACAGTTGTTTTTATCAGGCCACTTTGGATCTCCTCAGAGCAGATAAGGTTTGCTTGGCAAGATCCCTGTGACACAGACGGGCCAGCCAGTGCTAATGGCTCTTTATCAGCTCATCTCCTGCCAGCTCTCCTAGTCCAGGAGGTGGTAGTGCCTGGCCACCACCTTACGGTGCTGGAGCCTCTGGTTTTTCCCAGTGCCTGCTGAGAGCACGGCTGTGGGGAGCTGGCATGGCTCTGCCTGCAGCATCTCTTGCCCCACCAGGACAGGTGGGACCAGCCTGGGCTGAGTCGGGGTGTCCCTGGGGGCACGGGGTTTGGCAACCCCATGACCAGCAGCCCGGGAGCTGCTGCTTTGTTCGCCCATGACCTTGCTTACCGGCGGACGGCCAGAGCATAGCCTTGGCATGGAGAGCACACAGCTCCTCTTCCTTCCTTCAGCCTTGGTTAATAAAAGGCACCATCCCTGCGTGACAGCAAGGTCTGTGTCGAGCCCAGCCCCGGTGCACAGCCCGTGCTCCCTGCAGGGCACCTGGGCTGCGGGCTCAGCACCTGGTCCAGCCGCTCTCTGGGATCCCCAGCAGCACTGACCAGCATGGGGTGAGTGGGGCCCTGGTTCAGGGCACAATGGTGCCCACGGTGCCAGCATGGTGGGAGGAGCAGCACGGATGCCGGGGGAGCGCGGCTGTCTGGTACCGCTGCTGGAGACGTGCCCTGAGCAGGCACAGACAGGCCTGCGTGGTGCAGGACGAGTCGCGGCCAGGCTGGCTGGCCCGGCGGCCCCACGTGCCGCATGACCTGGCACGGCAGCGCTGCAGGGATGCTGTGCCAGCTCCCAGCCAGCCTGGGCACGGGGCACCGCCATGCCACGCGTGGGCCACCACCGGCTTGTACCTGGCTTCTGCCTCACCTTGGCTAAAGCTGGGTGCGGGCAGGTCCCTCCCCTCGCCTGGCACGGCTGCTGGAGGAGGAGACAGGCACCGGCTGCCCTCCTCCAGGAACAGCAGCGGGGCCCAGCCTGAGCCAGCAGGACCAAGCTGGCTGACTCCACAGCCCACCCGGGCCACCAGCCGCCTGCCCGGCGCCCTGGGCCCCACGGGCACAGGTAGGAGCCGGCATGGCGGCAGGGAGCGCTGGGGCACGGCACAGCCCCGGGGCACGGCACAGCCCCTTGGCACACGGCACAGCCCCGGGGCACAAACTGGGTGCTGGCATCTGGCTCAAGGCAGCACATGAGGAGGTCATGCACATGCGGGGTCCCTCGGGGAACACAGGCTGGGTCCCACCACGCCTGAAGCGCGCTTCCTGGGGCTGGCGTGTGCCGGACTTTGCCCGAGGAGCTGTGGCGGTGGGGAGGGCAGGGTCCCTTGGGAGGGACATGCCCAGCCAGCAGCATCCTGGTGGAGCGGGCACCCGCCGCGGCTCCACCCTGCAGCCAAGCCGTGCTGGTGCCTCCACCGCGGGGCAGCCCCAGATGGGGCGAAAACTGGTGCCGTGGCCCCCCATGCGGCTTCAGAGGCTGGTTCCCGGAGCACCGGGCGCCCGTCCCGCCCTGCTGCCCCGCACGTCTTGCTGCGAGTGGCGGAAGGCGCGTTCCTGCCGCGCCGTGCCGGGAGCCCGGGGAACGCGGCGCCGCTGCTCGCCGTTCCACGAGGCACCCTTTTGTTCGCCGGCGGGGCCCGCCGTGCCGGCCGGGGCCGGGGCGTGCCCGGGCTGCCGACGCCTGGCCGGCCTGGCCTCGGCGGGCGGGCGGGCGGCGGGGGCCTCCAGGCAGAAGGAATCGGCAGTGACATTCCCGTAGCCTGGAGACCGCCGTCCCTTTCAGCGGGCAGCACATTTGAATAAGAATCGTGCACGGGAAAGGGGGGCCCCGGCCGCCGCCATCCCATCGCCGCCCTCGCCCCGGCTCATTTCTGCGCGCCCAAGCCCGGGGGGCAGCGGGTCCCGCATCGCCCTCGCCCCTGGCCTTGGCCGCGCCGGACGCCGCAGGACGCCAGGTACCGGCGGGGCTCGGGGACCCCCGCACCGGCACCGGCACACGGCCCCGCGCTGCCGCCAGCCGCCCTGGCGCGGCTTCGAGCGGGACCGATGCCGGGGCTTCTGCGCAGGGACAGGAACGATGTGTTTGGGCAGCGCTGCGGCCAGGCTTTGATCCAGCGCTTGCAAGGCTGGGAGCGGGCGGTACCGGGAGAGAAGGAAGCACAAAAGGCGTCTCCAGCCTAAATTTAACAGCGGGACCCCGGCCAGCGGCAGGAACGACCTTGCTCTGCTGGCTCCGGCGCTCCTGCCTCCCCTCCCCGGCTGGCCCTGGCCCGGCACTGGGACCCCCCCAGGGACATCGGTGACACTCAAAGGGATGGATCCGCTCTAAGCAGGGCAGGATGGGGCAGGGCACAGCTCTTGCGGGGTCTGGGAGCGTGGGGCATGCTGTGTCCAGGTCTGTGTGCCGCAGACCCCAGGGCTGTGCAGGGCTGGGGCACGGCCCATGGAGGTAGGCACTGCACGCCACCCCTGGGAACCTGTGGGACCCGAGTGCCCTATCCGGCCCCGCTTCTCAGTGCTGTCCCCGGGGTGCACTGCCACACTGGAGCTGGGTGGATGCACCCCAGGGTGCATGTCCATGCCGGAGTGGGAGAGGCCAGGCTCTGGCCACCCTGCACCCGATGTCATACCCCATGCCCTGCTGCAGTGCCATCTCCTTGTCCCCCCAGGCAGAACCCGCGGCTTCGCATGGACCTCCTGGTGCTTGCTGTCCTCCTGGGTAAGCGCTGACCTCAGTCGGGCACCATTTGTGGCTGGGCACCCTGTGCACCCGCAGTGCTGGGCGCTGTGGTGGCCTTGGGACCCCAGCCCAGGTGGAGGAGATGGTGTCAATGACGTCGCTCTCTGGCCAGCAGCAGCCAGGGCCTGACCAACACAAATCCCGATGGGGAGTTCAGGCTGTGCTGAGCCCCATAGGATTAGCGAGCACCTGACCTGGCTCCCAACTGCCCTGGCACCACTCGGCGCTCTGGGGCTGCCTGGCCCCCCAGGAGCACAGGCAGCCCAGCCCCCCACTCGCCCCCACTGCCCGCTTGTCCCTGCTCCCTGCCCCCCGGTCACGAGGCCCTGGCGCTGCTGCCAGCACCTTTCCGGGTCACAGAGCTTCGTGCTGCATCAATGGGTTGGGACACGGGGATGGGACAGGATGGGATGGCTGGGGGTGGGGTGGATGCTGGGTAGGCATTGGGGGTGGATGGGGGGAAGCGGGTGGCACCCAAGGACCCTGGTGCAGCCCCCAGCCTGCGCCCTCACGCTCTCTGCAGCTGGGTTGCCAGCAGTGGGGGGCTGGCAGGAGCCCAACCTGAGCCATGGCTGCGCCCGCGGCAGCTGCTACCCAGCCACTGGGAACCTGCTGGTGGGGCGAGCCCCTCTCCTGAGTGCCACCTCCACCTGCGGGCTGGACAGGCCCCAGGAGTACTGCATCGTCAGCCACCTCCAGGTGAGCCCACCCAGCCCCGGCACAAGTCCGACACAGTCGCAGTACGGCCAGGCACCGGTGCAGCCTCCAGCTGCCCGTCCCTGACAGTGCTGCTCTCCGGCACAGGACTCAGAGAAATGCTTCATCTGTGACTCGCGAGACCCTTCCCTTCCTGAGAGCCATCGCATTGAGAACGTCATCTACCTGAGCGGCCCCCATGGCCAGCGGACTTGGTGGCAGTCGGAGAATGGTGAGGCTGGAGTGGCAGCGGAGTTGCCCCGGTGTGCATGTGCCTCAGGGCTGCATGGCCATGGGACCCAGGGGGTCTTCTCCAGTCTCAGCTGTCACCTCTCTGTCCCCTCCAGGCGTAGAGCATGTCAGCATCCGCCTAGACCTGGAGGGCGAGTTCCACTTCACCCACCTCATCATGAAGTTTAAGGTACTGGGGCATATGGGTGCCTGGGATGGGGTGGGATTGGACAGGATGAGACCGACCCGCAGGGTCTGTGGGGCTGGCCCACATCCCAGCTGGATGTCCTGCAGACTTTCCGCCCTGCGGCCATGCTGGTGGAGCGCTCGGCTGACTTCGGGCGCAGCTGGAAGGTCTACCGCTACTTCGCCTACAACTGCTCCAAGCTCTTCCCTGGCATCCCCCGCCAGCCCTCGGGGCTGGTGGACGAGGTGCTCTGTGACCAGCGCTACTCTGAGATTGAACCCTCCAGCAATGGGGAGGTGCGTGGGGCTGTGTAGAGGGTGGCCAGGGGTCTGAGAGCTCTGGGATCACCTACCCCTTTCTCCTCCCAGGTCATCTTCAAGGTGCTGGACCCCTCCATCCCTGTGGCAGATCCCTACAGCCCAGACATCCAGGGTGCGTGGCCAGGGGTGCCGTGGCTGTGGTGCTGGTGGGTGGTGGGGCAGGTAGTGACAGTGCCACCCCTCCAGACCTGCTGCGTGTCACCAACCTGCGGGTGAACCTCACCAAGCTGCACACGCTGGGGGACAACCTGCTGGACACACGGCAGGAGGTGCTGCACAAGTACTACTATGCCGTGGATGAGCTGGTGCTGCGCGGGAGCTGCTTCTGCCACGGCCATGCTGCCCACTGTGCCCCAGCACCTGGTGCCCCAACAGCCTCTGTCCCTGGCATGGTGAGGCACACGCAGCCACTGTCACGACACGGTGCCTGACGGGACCTGGATGTAATGCTGAGCTGGGTACTTTCCCCCAGATCCATGGGCACTGTGTCTGCGAGCACCACACGCAGGGGCTGAACTGTGAGCGCTGCCAGGACTTCTACCACGACCTGCCCTGGCGCCCGGCTGAGGGTTCCAGTACCAACGCTTGTCGCCGTCAGTGCCCTGCACCAGCACCATGCTGTGCCCAGGGGCTGGGGGTCCCACATCCCAGGCTGGGGGAGTGGGGGTCCTGCATGCTTGGGGATTTTGGGATTCTGCATGTTGTGTTGGGGGGTTCAGCATCCCAGGGGCCGTGGCTTGAGGCTGGGGGTTGAGGGTCCTGTGTGCCATGCTGTGGAGTTGGGGGTGATGCAGGTGGGGCTGGGGTCTGGGGGGTCGAGAAGCTGGAGCCAGTGATTTGAGGGGTTTGGAGCTGGGATGTAGGGCTGGGGGCTCTACAGGCTGGGGTGCTGCATGCTGTGCTGCGATGCCATCCCCGCAGGGTGCGACTGCAACGAGCACTCGCAGCGGTGCCACTTCGACATGGCCGTCTTCCTGGCCACGGGGAACACCAGCGGGGCCGTGTGCGACGGCTGCCAGCACAACACCATGGGCCGCCACTGCCACCTCTGCAAGCCTTTCTACTACCGGCACCCCCGCTCCGACATCCGTGCCCCCACTGCCTGTGCCCGTGAGTGCCACAGGACCCCAGCCCTGCGGCTCGCCCTGGCCCCATGGCTCCTGGTGCCAGCAGCCACAGCTCCTCACCATCTCTCTCTCTCTCTCGGCAGCGTGTGACTGTGACCCGGCAGGCTCGCTGGATGGAGGCGCCTGTGATGGACACACTGACGTGGCACTGGGCATGATTGCGGGGCAGTGTCGCTGCAAGGAGAACGTGGCTGGTCCTCGCTGTGACCGCTGCCGTCATGGTGCCTATGGTCTCAGCCACAACGACCCACAGGGCTGCCAGCGTGAGCTGGGACCCAGGGATGGGCAGAGGAGGACGTGGAGAGGAGGGATGGGGGATATGGGATGGAGGGATGTGGCTGGAGGGATATGGGATGGAGGGACATGGGATGAAGACATGGGGATTGAGGGATGTAGGATGGAGGGATGTGAGAAAAAGGGATGAGGATGGAGGTATGTGGGATAGAGGGATAAGCATGGAGAGATGTGGGATGGAGGCATGGGGAAATGGGGATGGAAGGATGGAGATGGAGGGATGAGGGATGGAAGGACACAGAATGGGGAGGGAGGGCCATGAAGCCCATGGGCTGCAGTGCCACGTGGCAGCCCCTCACGAGTGGGGTGTATGTGGGGGACAGCGTGCAGGTGTGATCCACGAGGCACGGTGGCGGGCAGCACCCCCTGTGACCCCATCAGCGGGGACTGCTACTGCAAACGCTTTGTGGCTGGGCGCTCCTGCAGCCAGTGTGTGGTGAGTGCCCCACAGCCTGCCCTACACCACGGTCCGTGGCCCTGACTCTCCTCATGGAAACCCTTAGGGCTGGGCTGGCCCCACACCTGCCCCATATCCCCCCCTTCTCACTGCAGCCCGAGTTCTGGGGCCTGAGCTATGATGTGGGGGGCTGCCGGCCATGCGCCTGTGACTTCGGGGGAGCCTACAACAACCGGTGGGGGCCAGCACAGTGCCCAGTGGGGCACAGGCATGGGGGCAGGAGGGGTGTGGGGGGGCAGGAGTGGAGACAGGGCTGAGAGTCAAGCAAGGGGGGGATGGAAGGATGGGGACATTGGTGGAGGGCTGGGGACAGGGCTGGGAAGTTAAAGGCTGCTGGGATAGAGGGTTGGAGGGACCTCCATACCCAAAGATGGAAGGGTGGGGACAGGGATGGAAGGTGGGATGGGTGAGGGCAGAGCCAGACAGGAGGACAGTTGGAGGAACAGGATAGTCATTCCCAGGTGCGCCATGGAGGATGGGGCTTGTCCCTGCCGTCCCCACCTCATGGGGCGGCAGTGTGACCAGGTACAGCCCGGTTTCTTCTGCGCTCCCCTTGACTACTACACCTATGAGGCCGAGCGGGCCACCAGACACAGCCATGGCCACCCCCAGCTCCCAGTGAGTCTCCTACAGGGGTGCCCCCAGCCCGGGCTTGTGCATGGCTGTTACCGTGCACCATGCTCCATGCATGGCTGTCACCATGCTCCATGCATGACCGTCACCCTGTCCTGCATGTGGTTGTTATCATGCCCTGTGCATGACTGTCCCCGTGCATGGCCACCCGTCCCTGACCCCATCCCTGCAGGGTGCTGTGCGGGCAGAGGTCCCCCAGGACTGCCTGGAGTATGACAATGGGGAGCCAGGGGGACGGAAGGGACGCCCACGGCACCAGCGCAGCTTCCTCCGTACCCCCCAGCCCCGTGCCCCCTTGCGCCGCGGTCACCAGCAGCCCCCCAAGGTGAGCCCGAGGGGTGGGATGGGGCATGGCAGCACGCTGTGGGGCAGGGGTGGCCAGTGGGCAGAGCTGGGGGAGCTGGGGCTGAGCTGTGCCGGTGCCCTACCTAGCTGGACGTGGAGGAGGTGGTGCGGGATGGCACCGGCCGCATGGTGACGTGGACGGGCTCGGGGTTTGCCCGGGTGCGGGACGGGGCTGGCCTGACCTTCCGCGTGGATGATGTGCCCTACCCCATGGACTACGAGTTGCTGCTGCGCTATGAGCCTGAGGTGAGCAGCAGAGCCACGGCCACAGCCATGGCATGTTCGGCATGGCATCACCCTGATGCCACCTCACTTGTCACCGCAGTCAGCTGAGGACTGGGAGGCCGTGGTCAGTGTCAGCTCCCGGGTGCTGCCCACCAGCCCTCGCTGTGGGAACCTACTGCCCTCTGAGCAGATGTACCGCGAGAACCTGCCCCACAGCCAGAGGTGGGGATGGGATGGGATGGGATGGGATGGGATGGGATGGGATGGAATGAGGGTAGGGGGATGAGGATGGGGACGGGGTGGGCATGGGGACAAGGATCCAGACAGGACAGGGACAAGGACAGCCCTGCCACATTCCCAGAACTAAGGGATGGGATGGAAACAGGGACAATCCTACCACACAGGTGAGGAATGGGGATGGGGACAGAGACAAGAAAGGTGGTTGGGTCTGGCTGCTGTCCTTGGGGTATCCTCATGGCCCTGCTGTGACCATGCCCTAATGTCTGCCTTTGCACAGGTACGTGCTGCTGTCCCAGCCCTTCTGCTTCGAGCCCAGCACCCCCTATGAGGTGACAATGCGGCTTCAACGGGCCGGTGTCACTCAGCGCCACCCCAGCGCCTTCATCCTCATCGACTCGGTGAGGGAGGTCCCACTGAGCCCTGCTCCTTGGGTTCGGCAGGGATGGGGTGATGGGCAGGGACAGGGGACCATGGTTTGGGGTGGGCAGTGACCCCCCATCTGGGGCTGCACGTGGAGTGGGGATGTTGAAGGGGATGGGAATGTTGATGAGGATGTATTGGTGGGATATAAATGGGGCTGGGGACATTGATGGATTTGGGGCTGGCCTCAGGGATATCAATGGGGATGGGGATAAGGAAGCCTGTGGGGCTGGTGGTTTGGGTGGGAGCATCAATGGGGCTGCGGATGCTGATGGCATAGGCAATGTTAATGGAGCTGGGGCTGGGGTGGTTGAGCCCCAGCAGCATCAGGGGTGCCCTGAGGCAGGTGGATCTGGCCTGGGAGCAGGGGCCAGGTCCCACAGTGGGGGCTGGCTGCGCCCCCCCAGCCCCATCTCCTCTCCCCTTCCTGTTGCCTGGCACAGCTGGTGCTCCTGCCACGGGTGTTGGAGCTGCCAGGTTTCCACGGAGCAGAGGCAGCGACACGCCGGGAGGATCTGGAGCGGTACCGGTGCCTGGAGGCGTTTCACATGACCCCTCCACCTGCCCTGGCCCAGGCCTGCACCCACCTGGTCTGCAGCATCTCAGCCCTGCTGCACAGCGGGGCACTGCGTGAGTGGGCACCCTGCCTTGGCTGGGAACATGACCGGAGCAGTGGGCGAGGGTGGAGGCCCACCCAGTGCCGTGGGTCAGGATGGGACCATGCCCATGGCAGGGCTGGGCAGGGGTGCCTGAGGCAGTGGGTCAGGATGAGGCCATATCTGCAGCAGAGTGTGGGCAGGGGTACCCATGGCAGGGGGTCAGGATGTGGCCATGATTGTTGCAGTGGGTCAGGATGGGGCCATGCCTGCATCAGGGTTGGGCAGGAGAGTGGCAGCAGGGTGTGGGCAGGGTGCGAGCAGGACAGCCCTGGCCTCACACCAGCCCTGCTGCCCGCAGCCTGCCAGTGTGACCCGCAGGGCTCCCGCAGCAGCGAGTGCCAGGCACAGGGAGGGCAGTGCGAGTGCAAGCCCCACGTCCTCGGCCGGCGCTGTGACCACTGCGCCCCGGGCAGCTACGGCTTTGGGCCCCTGGGCTGCAGCCGTGAGTAGTGGGATTTGCGTCTCCCGGGCTTCCCTGTCCCCTCCCTCTGTCTGTCTGTCGAACTGTCAGAGCCTTGTTCACTGCCCGTCTGCCTGTTCACTTGCTTGTCTGTCCATCTGTCCATGTGTGTGTCTATCTCAGCTCTGCTGTCCTACAGCCTATGGGTTGGGTCCCTGTTTCCCCTCTGTCCATCTGTCTTTCCATCCATCCACTCATCCATCCATCCATCCATCTGAGCCCTGCACTCTTGCCTGGTGAGGACTCTGCTCTGCCTTGCACTCACTCATCTGTCTGTCCACCCCTCTCTCTGCTCACCTGTGTGTCCACACAAGCCCTCCTGTGCCATAGCCCATGGGTTGAACATGCCCTGGGTGCTGGTCCCCCATCTGTCTGTCCATCCCCGTGTCCCTGCACCCATGTGCCTCACCAAGCTGTGCCATCCCACAGCCTGTGCTTGCTCCCTGGAGGGCTCGGTGTCACAGCTGTGTGACGTGGTGAGCGGGCAGTGCCGGTGCCAGGCCGGTGCCGTGGGCCGGCAGTGTGACCAGTGCCAGCCCGGCCACTGGGGCTTCCCCATGTGCCGGCCCTGCCAGTGCAATGGGCACGCTGAGGAGTGTGACCCCCGGACGGGCAGCTGCCTGCGCTGCCGTGACCACACCACTGGCCGGCACTGCGAGAGGTGAGCCTAGGCGGGTAGGAGAGGAGAGGACAGCATGGCATGGAGTGGTGTGGGATAGGTATGATAGGGTGGGGTGGGATATGATGGGATGAGATTGAATGGGATAGTGGGATGGGATATGATGGCATGGCATGCCATGGGATGGATGAGATAGGTTGGTGGGATGGGATATGATGCGATGGATGAGATGAGATGGTATATGATGGCATGGCATGCCATGGGGTAGATAAAATGGGATGGTGGGATGAGATATGATGGGTGGGATGGACAACTGAGGGACTCACCCTTCATCCTCGCAGGTGCCAGGATGGTTACTACGGGGACCCAGTGCTGGGCTCGGGGCAGCAGTGCCGTCCCTGCCCCTGCCCCGGCTACCCGGGCACACGGCACTACCACGGGAGTGCCTGCCACGCCGATGAGCAGACCCACCACATCATCTGCCTCTGTGCACCTGGATACACCGGTGAGGGGCAGAGCAGGCGACATGCAGCAGGGACCCCCGGCACTGGGGCTGCCAGACCCCAGCACCCACAGCCCCACCTCTCCCCACAGGCCCCCGCTGTGACCGCTGCTCCCCCGGATACTTTGGGGCACCAGAGATGGAGGGGGGGGTGTGCCGGCCCTGCCAGTGCAACAATAACATCGACGCCAGTGACCCGGGGGCCTGTGACCCCCAGACGGGGCACTGCCTGCGCTGCCTCTACCACACCGGCGGGCCCCGCTGCGCCCACTGCCAGCCCGGCTACTATGGCAATGCCCTGCAGCGCAGCTGCCGGCGTGAGCGGGATGGGGGCTGTGCCGGGGATGGGGCTCTGCGAGCATTTGGGGATGTGGGGGGGTTCGCGATGATGCACAGGCTCCGGTGGGGGTGAGGCTTGGGGCTGCATTGGGATGTGGGGGGACTGGGGTTGTTTAGGCAGGTTTTGGGGGTGTCTGCAGGCTTGGGGCTGAGTGGAGTCAGGGCTAGATGAGGTTTGGAGCTGTTGGGGGCTTTGGGGCTGTTGGAGAGGGTTGGAGTTGTGCCTGGGTTTGGGGCTAGGAAGGGGACCAGGGATTGTG
This sequence comes from Coracias cyanogaster, assembly GCA_033124195.1. Taxonomy (NCBI): domain Eukaryota; kingdom Metazoa; phylum Chordata; class Aves; order Coraciiformes; family Coraciidae; genus Coracias; species Coracias cyanogaster. Next base: position 16,703 of record JAVSBS010017623.1, on the reverse strand, counting down.
TTTGGGATGGGGTGGGATCAGAGGGCTCAGGGCTGCGCATGGGTTCAGGGCTACTGGGGGAGCTTGAGAATCTCAGGTGGGTTTGAGGCTGTGTCTGGGGTCTGGGCTGAGCAGAGGACGGGGATTGGGGTTGGGGGCATGGGTGGATCAAGGAGGGTGGGGCTGTGCATGGGTTCAGGGCCAGGCAGGGGATTTAGGGCACAGTGTCCAGGTGCCAAGAGGGCATCGCCTGGATGGGGGGGTATGGGCTGAGCCCACTGTGGCCACTCACCCACCCACAGGCTGTGGCTGCGACCCGCGGGGAACCCTGGCCTCCCACTGCACCTCCGGCACTTGTTCCTGTGACCGTGGCACCGGCGCCTGCGCCTGCCGGCCCAACGTGGTGGGCAAGAGCTGCAACCGCTGTGCACCCCACTTCTGGAGCCTGGGGTTACCAGGGGGCTGTGAGCCCTGCGGCTGCCACCCCACGCATGCCCTGCACCCTGCCTGCGACGCGGTGAGTCCCCCTGGCACCCTGGCACGGCTCCACTGCCCTCCTGGTGCCCAGTGTGCTGCCAGGCTGAGCATGCCACTCTCGCTGCAGGTGACGGGGCAGTGCCAGTGCCAGCCTGGCTTTGGGGGCCGGGTCTGCTCCCAGTGCCAGGAGCATCACTGGGGAGACCCTGACCAGGAGTGCCGAGGTGGGGACACGTCCCAGGGTTAGGGGCACAGTGGCTCTGGGGATGTGGAGTATGGGGATACCTTGTGTGCATGGTGGAATTCTAGGGACATGGAGGGCCCTAGTGACATGGTGGGACCCCAGGGATGTGGTGAGAGACTCTGAACATGGGGGCCCTGGGGAGACAGTGGGATACTGGGGACACGGGACTCAAGAGATCCTGGGGACATGGTGAGATCAGGGGCACATGGTGGGACCCTTAGGACCAGGGGGACCCTGGAACCATAGTGGGATGCTGAGGACAAGGGGGAACCCTGGGGACATGAGGGATCTTGGAGACACAGTGGGATGCTGGTGACGTGGAAGACCCTGGGGAGATTGTGGGTCTCTGGGGAGGACCTCGAGTACAAGGTGGGATTGTGGGGACATAGGAGACCCTGGGGACACGGTGGGACTCTAGAAACACAGGGGGACATGGTGGCGCTCTAGGGACATGGGGGTCCTTGGGGAGGCTGGAACACACCGCTGCCTGTCTCTGCAGCCTGTGAGTGCGAGCCACTGGGTGCTGAGAGCCCACAGTGCGATCAGGCCAGCGGGCAGTGCCAGTGCCGGCCAGGCTTCGGGGGGCTGCGCTGTGACCACTGCCAGCGGGGCTACCAGGAGGCCTTCCCGCGCTGCTCGCCCTGCCACCCCTGCTTCGGGCGCTGGGACCCGGCCTTGGGCAGCCTGCAGGACAGGCTGCAGCGTCTCAGGGCGCAGGTGCGGGTGCTGCGGGAGGGGGGGTCCGCAACTCAGCTCAGCCCCCGCCGCCTGCGGGTGCTGGAGGAGGCCCTGGGGCATGTGGAGCGGCTGCTGGACGAGGGGGGCAGCCCCAGTGGCCCCCTTCTCAACGGGCTGCCTGGGCAGCTGGACAGCACCAGGCAAGTGTACGCAGTGGGCTGCGACAGGGGGACACCCCCTTTTGTCACCCAAAAAAGACTTGAGACCACTGTTCCTTCCCCAAAGGATGGTGCTGGACGACTTCTGGAAGCAGCTCCAAGAGCTGAAGCAACATCTAGATCAGCTGGCACAGGCAGATGTGCAGCACCACGACCGGCTAGCCAAGCTGAGCAATGACCTCAAGGGTCTCAACCGAACCGCCTCCCACCTCCAGATACTCCTCAGCACCGTAGTGGCAACTGGATTCAGTGGTAAGAGCATCTGGCAAGGATTGGGGGTTTTGCTGGCAGCCGTCCTGGCCAAACCCTGACACTGGCACCTGCAGAGTCTTACCGCAGCATCCTGGCGTTGGCGGAGGACTCGCGACAGGCAGAGGCGGTGGCCAATGGCACGGCTGGTGAGCTGAACAGGGCACAGGCGACACGGCGGGCGGCTGAGCGGGTGCTGCGGCAGCAGGGCGATGCATTCCGCCGTAGTGCGGCTGCAGCACGGAAATCCTTGCGGGAGGCCCAGAAACGGGTGATGGGACTCAGCGTTGCCGGGATCAATGAGAAGGTGAGAGCAGGACTGATAGGGAGCAAATAGGTGCATAGGGGGAGACCTTCATGCTGCCCTGGCATGGCGGTTTCCCCCTATGAGGTGTTGAGCTGCCATCTCCACCACTGGCATCATTGCAGATTTGTGGGGCACCTGGGGACCAGAGCTGCGAGCAAGCGCCTTGTGGAGGAGCTTTGTGCCAGGACAGTGCAGGAACACGGCATTGTGGTGGCACAGGGTGCACAGGGGCACTGCCTGTCTCAGCTCAAGCCCTGAGCAGTGCCCAGAATGCCTCTCAGCAGCTGGAGGTGGCATTGGGGCAGCTGGGTGTTGTGGCACAGAAGGTAGGGGTGGTGGCTCCATGGCACTTTTTGGGACCCACTTGTATCCCCTTCCATGTCCCACTTATGCCCTTTCCATGCTCCTTTGATGTCCCTTTGCACATCCCATTTGTGCCCTTTCCATGTCCCCAGGCATGTCTCCCCCTGTATGTTACTCTTATGCCCCTTCAGAAATGTCCCTTGTGCTGCTAGTGTGCCCCCTTGGGTTGCACCTCCTTGCACACCCCCTTTATGTCCCCTTGCGCATCCTTTCCATCCTGTTGCACACCCCCTCATGTCCCCTTCCATGCTCCCCATGCCCTTTCCACACCCCATTACAGCCCCATCTTGTCCCCATGCACATCCCCTTTTACCCTCTGCCCACCCCTCCGCACCACCTCGCCAGGGCCGCCCTGTGCCCCCCACTCACCCCATGCCCCCCCAGACACAGGAGGTGCAGGAGCTGGCACGGGGGGCACGGAGCCAGGCAGAGGAGGCTCTGGGGCGCTCCCGGGCTGCCCGCAGCCGTGCAGAGAAGGCAACGGCCCAGCTACGGGACTTCATCCGCCAAATCAAGGCCTTCCTGGCAGGTACTGTCGGCATGGGGTGGGCACATGGGCACAGTGGGGCTCAGCGCGCCCATCCTGAGTGCACCCCACTCTTGTGTCCCTGCAGAGGAGGGAGCTGACCCAGGCAGCATCGAGCTGGTGGCCCGGCAGGTGCTGAACATCTCCCTGCCCAGTAGCCCCAGCCGGATCCAGGAGCTGCTGCAGGAGATGCGGGAGAGCATCAGCCAACTGGAGGGGGTGGATGCAGTGCTCAACAGCACAGCGCAGGGGCTGGCCACGGCACAGGGGCTGTTGGCGCAGGGACAGGATGCCAGGTGAGTGGTGGGGGATATGCTGGGGCAGGCATGGGGTGTGGCTCCATCCCCCAGTGCTGGGAGGGGCTGGAGCTGCCTGTGCCACCGCAGGGAACGAGCCGAGGTCATGAGGGATGAGCTGGTGGAGACACAGCGGGCACTGGAGGTGGCACGGACACAGGCGACGGTGGCGGGGAACACCCTGCAGAGTGCCAGGGATGCCATCCGGGCAGCTGAGAGCAGAGCCAAGGAGGTGAGGGTCACCAGGGCTGCTGGCATGCTGGGGCTGTGGGAGCTGGCATGGCTGGGGAGTGGGGATGGTACTGTGGGTATTTGGGTGCTTTAGGTATTTTTATGTGGCCAATAAGCACTAATGTGGCCAGCAGGACTAGAGCAGGGATCGTCCCCCTGTATTGGGCACTAGTGAGGCTGCACCTTTAATCTTGGGGTCAGTTTTGGGCCCCTCACTCCAAGAAGGACATTGAGCGACTGGAACAGGTCCAAAGAAGGGCAATGAGCCTGGTGAAGGGTCTAGAGAACAAGTCTTATGAAGAGTGGCTGAAGGAGCTGGGGTTGTTTAGCCTGGAGAAAAGGAGGCTCAGAAGAGACCTTCTCCATTGCTACAACTCCCTGAAAGGAGGTTGGAGTAGATGGGTGTTGGTCTCTTCTCTGAAGGACCAAGTGCTGGGACAAGAGGAAACAGCCTCAAGTTGCACCAGAGGAGGTTTAGGTTGGATATTAGGAAAAATTTATTCACCAAAAGGGTTCTCAAGCATTGGCCCAGGCTGTCCAGGGCAGTGGTTGAGTCGCTATCCCTGGAGGTATTTAAAAGATAGGTAGATGTGGTGCTGAGGGACATGGTTTTAGTGGTGGACTCAGCTGTGCTGGGTTAATGGTTGGACCTGATGATCTCAAAGGTCTTTTCCAACCAAATCAGTTCTGTGATTCTATGCTAAGGGCAACAGGGCTGGTGCCATGGGGGCAGTGGGAGTATAACGGGGTCAGCACTGTGGAGAGCAAGGCTGATGCCATGGGCACACCAGGAGTAGTGAGGCAGGTGCCAGGGAGACATGGATGGTGTGGGGTGGGTGCCATCAGTTTGCCTAGGCAGTGGGGCTGGCACTGCAGGCACGGCAGTTGCTGTGCCCACCAGCAGCCAGTGCCCGTGCCTGCCCAGGCGGAGCGAAGGCTGCAGGCGCTGGAGGGGAAGGAGTCGCGGGCGCAGCGGCGGCTGCGGGAGCTGGTGCAGAGCATCGCGGCCCTGCAGGAGAGGGGCCGGGATGCCCGCCGCCTGGCCCAGCAAGCCAAGGATGGGGCGCAGCGTGCCACCACCACCTCAGGAACGCTCAGCCAGGTGAGCCCCGGCCTTGCCTGGCTGCAGCGCAGCACCAAGGGGGTAAGGGGTGCCGGTGGGGGACTCAGCATCACCGTGCCCTTGTGCCGCCAGGACCTAGCGCAGGTGACGCAGCGCTACGTGATGCTGAAAGGCCGGGTGAGTGGGCTGGCTGGGGTGTCCAGCGGAGCCCTGCAGCGCGTGACGCAGCTGACAGCAGAGGCCCGGGACCTCCTAGACAAGGCCAGCAGCAGCAAGAGGAAGCTGGAAGGTAAGGGAGGAATGTACGGTGGGGGGCATTTTCCACCATCCCGACCCCACTCCGTGCCCACCTGCCGGTGCATGTCTCCCCTGGGCATTTCCTGCCTGGTGCCCCAAGGGTGATGTGGGTTGGTGACATGGCGGGGGGCTGCACCCTGACTGCGCCCCCATCCCACAGAGCTGGAGCAGCACTTTGGGGCCAATGAGCGCGCAATGGCAGCGAAGGCGACGCGACTGCAGGCGTTGGAGCAGCGGGTCTGGGGGCTCCTGGAGGAGATCCGGGAGAGGGCCAACGCTTATGCCACCTGCTAGAGACAGGGGCTGGGGGTCAGTCCTGGCCCACAACCCCCTCGGTCCCTGCAGCCCAGGGGTACTGTCCCCTCTGCGGGCCCCTGTAGTGCACCCGTGCCTGCAAATAAAGCCCTGAACAGCGGCTGCCCGTGTCTGGTGCCTGCCCGCCTCCTGCCTTCCCTCTTGCCTCCCTCCTGCCTCTCTCTCGCCTACTCTCTTGCCTCCCTCCTGCCTGTCCTCCCGCCTCTCTCCTGCCTCCCTCCCGGCTCTCTCTCGCCCGCCGGCCGCGCCCGCGCTCCCCGCTCCGGCCGGGATCCGTCCCGCGCTTTCCGCGCAGCCCCGAGCGCTGCGCCCGCCGCCCAGCTCCGAGGGGAGGGGGGGAAGCGGGAGGGACCGGGACGGGGACGGGAACGGGAACCGGCGGAGCGGGACGGGAACGGCCCGGGAGGGGACGGGCCAGGAGCGCCGGGCACCTGCCGAGCGGCCCCTTTGCGCGCCCTTTGCGCGCCCCGGTTGCGCCCCCGCGATGCGGAGCCCCGGCGCCCTCCTGCTGCTGCCGCTGCTGGCCGGTGAGTCCGCGCACCTCCCCCCGGCCCCGTCCGGTCCCCCGGGCCCCGGCGCCCCGTTTCCGGGGGGCCGCGAGAGGGGCCCCGGGTCCGTTTTCCCCCCCCGGCAGCGCCCTCAGTCGCCCGCTGCCCCCAGGGCTGGGGGGGGCCCTGGCCCCCGACTCCCCCCAGGGCTGCGCCCGCGGCAGCTGCTACCCGGCCACCGGGGACCTGCTGGTGGGGCGAGCCCCCCGCCTGAGTGCCACCTCCACCTGCGGAATGCGCCGGCCCCAGCCCTACTGCATCGTCAGCCACCTCCAGGTGAGCGGGATGGGACCCAACGGGGACTGGGGGACCGGGCGGGGACGGAGGGGACGGGGACGGGGACGGGGACACCCACCGCCGAGCCCCCCGCTCGCAGGAGGAGAAGAAGTGCTTCGTCTGCGACTCGCGGCGGCCCTACGACGCCCGCGCCAACCCCAACAGCCACCGCATCGAGAACGTGGTCACCACCTTCGCCCCCCGCCCCAAGAAAGCCTGGTGGCAGTCGGAGAACGGTGAGCGGCGGGCGGGGGCGGCGGGGCGTCCCGAGGGGCTCTCCTTCCCTTCCTCCCACGCCGAGGAAGCGTGACTCAGCCGGCGGCCACGGCCGCGCCCCTGGACCGCGGCCGGGTCGGGGGACGAGCCCCCGGGGACCCACGGGTAGTGCTCCCCACAGTCACACATGCTGTCCCCAGGTGTGGAACATGTCAGCATCCAGCTGGACCTGGAGGCCGAGTTCCACTTCACCCACCTCATCATGACCTTCAAGGTGGGTCCTGGCACATGGGTACCCAGGATGGGATGGGACGGGATGGGGCAGGGCGGGATGGGATGGGATGGGATTGGATGGGATGAAGCCCATGGGGTTGTGGGGCTGGCCCTCATCTTAGCTGGGTATCCCACAGACCTTCCGCCCCGCGGCTATGCTGGTGGAGCGCTCGGCTGACTTCGGGCGCAGCTGGAAGGTCTACCGCTACTTCGCCTATGACTGCGCCACTGCCTTCCCCCACGTCCCTCGTGGGCCTCTGCGCCGCATTGATGATGTCATCTGCGAGTCCCGCTACTCTGACATTGAGCCTTCCACCGATGGGGAGGTGAGGCCCCAGTGGCATCCCAGGAGGGTTGGGGGCCTCCTCGCTCTCCTCTCACCACCCTGCTGTCCCCTACAGGTGATCTACCGGGTGCTGGACCCTGCCATCCCCATCCAGGACCCCTACAGTCCCGCCATCCAGAGTGAGTCGCCCTCTGTGGGCTCCTGCCTGGTTGCTCTATTTTGAGTGCAGCTATTTTGGCTGCTCTCTCCCTGCTCTGAGCCCCATGATGGGGTCAGGGCTGGATCCAGTCTCCAGGGACTCGGGCCCCTCCTGCACCCCCTGCTCCATGAGAGCAGCTAAAGGTCGGGCTCCATGGGATGAGCAGAGGGCAACGGCTGTGCTGGAGCTGTGCCAGAGCTGAGCCTAGCGCCGAGCGGCGGCTGCAATGTGGGATGGGGTTGGTGTTGGGCAGAGGAGTTGGGGCGGGTGCAGGACGCAGCGGGTTAATCACCCAGGGCTAAATTTAGGCTGGGATCAGGATGGAGGAATCTGCAGGGCAGGGCTGCTGGGAAGCTGCAGTCCCAGGGAGCTGTGTACTGTCCTGCCGGGGGCCCTGGGCCCGGGCACAGCTGTCCTCTGGCCACAGCCCCCAGCACTGGGTGCCCCAGCACCCAGAAAGGTGCCCTTATTCTGCACTGATGGGGTCCCCACCCGCATCTGCTGGGGGGCCTGGGTAAAACCACATGCACAGGATCTGAACCACCCCAGTGACATGAAGCCCAGCCTGGCCACGTGCAACCACGTGCATGTGAACCAAGCCACACACAGCACTATGCCAATAAGTCAGTAAGTCGTGCTTTGGAAAGCCACTCATAGCCCGGTGCATGGTGTGCCGCCCTGCGTGGACACCCCATGCCATGCAGAGCCTGGCCCAACTGTGCACAGGCAAGCAGAGCTGTGCCCAGCTCCATCAAGCCACCCACAGCCCCATGGCCATGCTCAGCCCACCCCAGCTGTGCATGGCAGAGCAGAGCTGCGCGTGGACAAGACCAGCCACTGTGTGCCAACATGGATCTCTCCCCAACCCAGACCTGCTGCGTGTCACCAACCTGCGGGTGAACCTCACCAAGCTGCACACACTGGGGGACAACCTGCTGGACACGCGACGGGAGATCCAGGAGAAGTACTACTATGCGCTCTATGAGCTGGTGCTGCGCGGGAACTGCTTCTGCTACGGGCACGCCTCCGAGTGTGCCCCACTCAGCGGGGCCTCTGCCACTGCTGACGGCATGGTAAGCACCCCATGTGCCCTGCCAGAGATGGGTAGCTGCGCTGCTGTCCTGCAGCTCCTCACCATGGTGTCCTGGTAGGTGCACGGGCGCTGTGTCTGCAAGCACCACACGCAGGGGCTGAACTGTGAGCGCTGCCAGGACTTCTACCACGACCTGCCCTGGCGCCCGGCCGAGGGCTCCAGCACCAATGCTTGTCGCCGTGAGTGCCCTGCACCAGCTCCTGGCACAGAGATCCCGGTGCCCGGTCTGGCAGGCTGCGCTGTGCCAGGGATTTTGGGGTGCTGTGTGCTGAGATGTGGTTGGGTGGGCACTGATGTCCTGCAGACTGGCTGTGGAGTGCTGCAGGCTGTAGTTTGGAGAGGTTCGGGGCTAGGGTGCTTCATGCCAGGGTAAGGGAAGTCGGTGCTGGAGAGGGGGTGCTGCATGCTGTGCCACAATGCCATCCCTGCAGGGTGTGACTGCAACGAGCACTCACGGCGGTGCCACTTCGACATGGCTGTCTTCCTGGCCACGGGGAACACCAGCGGGGCCGTGTGCGACGGCTGCCAGCACAACACCATGGGCCGCCGCTGCCACCTCTGCAAGCCCTTCTACTACAAGGACCCCAGCAAGGACCTGCGGGACCCTGCGGTGTGCCGAGGTTGGTGCTAGGGGGTGTGCAGCATGGGGCTGGGCAGGGGTCTCGGGGTGCTGACCCTGCCTCTGCCCCCAGCCTGCGACTGTGACCCCGAGGGCTCGCTGGACGGGGGGCTGTGTGACAGCGCCGATGACCCAGCCCGGGGGCTGATCGCGGGGCAGTGTCGCTGCAAGGAGCACGTGGCTGGGCCCCGCTGCGACCGCTGCAAACCAGGCTTCTTCGGTCTCAGCGCCGCCAACCCACAGGGATGCCAGCGTAGGTACCAGGGTGGCACCTGCCGGGGTTGGGCACGTGACTCGGCCCCACCAGATGCTATCATGCCTCTGTGCAGGGTGCCAGTGTGACGCCCGTGGCACAGTGGGCGAGGGCAGCCAGTGTGACCCTGTGAGTGGCGAGTGCTTCTGCAAGCGGCTGGTGACGGGGCGCAACTGCGACCAGTGCCTGGTGAGTGCCAGGGCTGTGCCAGTGCCTGCGCTCAGGGGCTGTGTGTGGTGCTCAGGCCATGCACAATGCTCAGGACTGTGGCACCACAGCCAAGTGCTCCTTGACACCTTTGCCTTCTGCAGCCTGAGCACTGGGGCCTGAGCCATGACCTACCAGGCTGCCGGCCCTGCGACTGCGACGTCGGAGGTGCCCGCAACAACCTGTGAGTCTTCATGGGGATGTGGGGCATGAGGGGCATCCCTGCCAGCATCAGGGCTGATGGTGCCACTGGGATATCAGGTGTGCTCTGGAGATGGGGCAGTGCCAGTGCCGCAGCCATGTGATGGGACGACAGTGTGGCCAGGTGGAGCCTGGTTTCTACCGCATCAACCTGGACCATTACACCTACGAGGCTGAGGATGCTCGGCTGCATCAGGTAAGGGATGAAGGTGTCACTGGAGAGTGACATCAGGCAGAGCAGGGCAGCAGTTGCCTGTTTGCAGGGTCCCCAAGCTGGCAGACTAAGGCATTTTTTGGGGTTCCATCTCACAACATCCTTTGCACCAGGGCTCAGTGGTAGAACGCGAGCCTCCCACGAACCACCCAGCTTCGTGGACGGGGACAGGCTTTGCCCACATGCTGGAAGGTGGCTGGATGGAGTTTCATGTGAACAATGTGCCTTTCTCCACTGAGTATGACGTGATCATCCGCTATGAGCCTCGGGTGAGCACAGCACGGTGAAGCTGGTGGTAGGATGTATGGCCAGACTGGGAGGTGGTGCAGGGGAGTTCCAGATGGTGAGGCTTTTTGGCACAGCCGTTTCCTTCTCTGCTGGCAGCACCTGGAGCCCTGGCAGGAGGTGAGGGTGAGGGTGCTGCGCCCCAGCCCTGTCTCTGCCAGCAGCCCTTGTGGAAACACCATCCCAGCCGATGACCAGCTCTCCAGCAGCCTCCCCTCTGGTGCCAGGTGAGCTCCTCACTGGGACTGGGCTGCGCCAGGACTCATGGGAGGCACCCAGCTGCCCATGCTCTGCTTTGCCCCCCCAGATATGTGGTGCTGCCCCAGCCCATCTGCCTGGAGCGGGGTGTCTCCTACACTCTCCGCCTGGAGCTGGGCTGTGCCACTGCTCAGCAGGATCCCACTGCCAGCGTGCTCATTGATTCGGTGAGGGGTGGCTGGGCAGCAGGACAGGGGACAGCAACCCTTTGCGGGGTGCAGGGTGCAGCCGCAGGGGGCATGGGGAAAGGAGGGTGTGACATCCCACTGACTTGTCCCCACAGCTGGTGCTCCTGCCCCGTTACTCCTCACTGGAGATGTTCATCGCGGGTGACCCTGGCTCCATGAAGCGCCGGCAGACCTTTGAGCGGTACCGCTGTGCCCAGCCCTTCCACACTGCCGGGCCCTTGCCTGTGGCCGAGCCCTGCTCCAGCCTCCTGCACAGCCTCTCAGCCATCCTGCACGATGGGGCACTGCGTGAGTACAGCCCTGCACCCTGTCCCACACCCTGTGCCCCATCCTGTGCCCCATCCTGCCCCATGCCCCGTGCCCTGTGCCCCGTGCCCCACAGCATCCTGCACTCAGCCTGCTCTCTGCCCACAGCCTGCCTCTGCGACCCCCAAGGCTCGCTCAGCGCCGAGTGCCAGCCCCAGGGTGGGCAGTGCCGGTGCAAACCCAATGTCATGGGTCGGCGCTGCCACCGCTGCTCCCCAGGAACCTTTGGCTTTGGGCCCGGTGGGTGCCGAGGTGAGTGCCGTGAGGCTGTGCCAGTGCAGCCCAGAAAAGAGCCTGGGCACCCCAGGGCTGGGGATACCAGGGGGGATGCTCTCTGCAGCCTGGGGGCAGATGCCATGGGTGCCATGCCTTCCAGCATGCCAGTGCAGCAGCGAGGGCTCAGTGAGCACCATCTGCGACAGCGTCACGGGGCAGTGCTCCTGCCGTGAGGGTGCCCATGGCTCGCGCTGCGACCGCTGCCAGCCCGGCCACTGGGGCTTCCCCATGTGCCGGCCCTGCCAGTGCAACGGGCACGCCGAGGAGTGTGATCCCTGGACAGGCAACTGCCTGCGCTGCCGGGACCACACAGATGGCGAGAGGTGCCAGAGGTAGGTAGTGTGTGTGCCCAGACTGGGACAGGGTGCTGCTGGCAGCCCTGGCACCCACTGACCTCCTGCCCACAGATGCGCAGCTGGGCACTTTGGGAACCCGGCACTGGGCTCCGGGCAGCACTGCCGGCCCTGTCCCTGCCCTGAGGGGCCCGGCAGCCCCCACCACTTCGCTGCCTCCTGCTACCAGGACAGCCGCTCCCAGCAGGTCGTCTGCCAGTGCAGCCCTGGGTACACAGGTGGGTGCCCGCTGCAGCACGCTTGGTGCCCTTCAGGGGTCCCTCATCCCTGGACACTGCTGAGTGCTCTGTGCCAACAGGTCCCCGCTGTGATGAGTGTGCCCCCGGGTACTATGGGGACCCGTTACAGCCTGGCGGGCGCTGCCTGCCCTGCCAGTGCCACGATAACATCGATGTGACAGACCCAGAAGCATGTGACCGGCGCACTGGGCGCTGCCTGCGCTGCCTCTACAACACAGCAGGGCCCCATTGTGCTGAGTGCCAGCCTGGCTACTACGGGGATGCCACACGGCACAGCTGCAGACGTGAGTACCCATGGCCACGCCAAGACAGACCTGCCTCCAGGGCCCAGCATGTCCCTGGGGACCACGCGTGTCCATGGCTGCCCTCCCTTCTGCACAGCGCTGTGGGGTCCCCGCAGCCCTGCTCTGCTCTTGGTTGTCTCCTCTGCCCAGCCCTGGCACTGAGGCCCCATCCTTGTTCGCATGCCCAACTTGTACCATCCCATCTACATCCTCATCTCATGGCCATTCCTGTCTCTGTTGCCATCTCATCCCCAGCACCACCTTGACTGTGTCCCCATCCCATCCTTATCCCACCTTTATTCTGACCCTCCATCTCCATCTCATCCCATCCCATCCAATCTCCATCCCATCCCTATCAGTGGTCCTCAAGCTGTTCCCACGTCACCTCCATCCAATCCCCACCCCATCCCTGCCCAATCTCTCTCTCCATCCGGCTTCTATACTCACCGTTGCCATCCCATCCCATTGCATCCCATCCCATCCCTGCCTGTGTCCCCATATCATCTCTATCCCCATCCCATCTCTGTCCCAGTCTTATCCCCACACCACCCCCGTGCTCATTCTGTCCTCATCCCCTCTCAATCCCCCCATTCTGTCCCCATCCCTGTCCCCATTCAGCACCTGTCTGGTTCCAGGTTGCTCCTGCAATGCACTGGGCACCATCGCCAGCACCTGCGGGCCCCAGCAGTGCCAATGTGACAGGCACAGCGGACAGTGCCACTGCCTGCCCCACGTGGAGGGACAGAGCTGTGACCGCTGCAGCCCCAACTTCTGGAACCTGGGCAGTGGGCAGGGCTGCCAGCCCTGTGCCTGCCACCCCCAGCACGCCCTGACACCCACCTGTAACCAGGTGAGATGCAACGGGGACAGAGGACGGGGGGCAGGATGGGGCAGGGGGCACACTGCAGCAGTGCCAGCCTCGGCCATGCCATGTCTTTCAGTTCACAGGGCAGTGCTCATGCCGGCCAGGCTTCGGGGGCCGGACCTGCGCTGACTGCCAGGAGCACCACTGGGGTGACCCACGGCAGCAGTGCCGAGGTGAGAGCCGGTGCTGGTGGGAGGACCGTGGTAGGCCCCATGGTGTCCTGACACCACTTTCCCCACAGCCTGTGACTGTGACCCCCGTGGTGTCGCCAATGCCCAGTGCCACCGCAGCAGCGGCCACTGTGACTGCCGGCCCGGCATCTCCGGAGTCCGCTGTGACCAATGCGCCCGGGGATTTGCTGGCATCTTCCCTGCCTGCCAGCCTTGCCACCCCTGCTTCGGGGACTGGGACCGAGTGGTACAGGACCTGGCCGCCCGCACCCGGGCACTGGCACAGCGGGCCAGCCTCCTGCAGCACACTGGGGCTGCCGGCGCCTTCGGGGACACCTTCCGTCGGCTGGAGGAGAGCCTGGCCACTGTGCGTGATGTGGTGGCTGCCCGCAATGCCACTGCTGCCACTGCCGCCTACCTGACACACGCCACGGAGGGACTGCGGTGAGAACCCAGGACAGGGCAGCATTCCTGGGGTGGCCTCAGTGGCGGGTTGTCACCCTATTCCCTTGCAGGCGGCAGATTGGGGAGGCAACGGAAAGGCTGACACGGCTGGAGGGGGAGCTGACGGCCACCCAGGATGCCAATTTCAACGCCAGCCACATGCTGAGTGCAGTGGACCGGGGTGCTCGTGCCCTCAACCACAGCCTGCAGGACCTGGAGTGGCGGCTGCACACCCTCAAGACCTCAAATTTCCTTGGTGAGCCACACAGCAGAGCCAGGCCAGGGCAGCAGGGCCGTGGCCAGAGGTCTGATGGTGTCCCTGCCACCCCCAGGTGCCTATGACAGCATCCGACAGTCCCATGGGGAGTCGCGGGAGGCTGAGCGCCAGGCAGACGCCTCCACCCGTGCTGTGCCCAGCCCTGTCAGCATCTCGGTGGCCACCCGGCGCCGCACTGAGCAGCTCCTGGCCAACCGCCGGGATGACTTCAATCGCCAAAATGCGGCCAGCCGGCGAGCGCTGACGGACCTGGCAGCGAGAGCACGGTCGCTGAGCCTGCACCCACTCAATGAGAAGGTGGAATATGATGAGGGGACCAGGGGGATGGCTCCTGGAGCCGTCCTGAGCGCACGCTGCCTTGCAGGTGTGCGGTGCGGTGGGTGACGTGCCCTGTGCCGAGAGCCCCTGCGGAGGAGCCGGGTGCCGAGACGAGGATGGGAGAAGACGCTGCGGAGGTTTGAGTTGTGGTGGGGCTGTGTCCTTGGCTGACAGCGCGCTGGACCGGGCACACCATGCCCAGGAGGAGCTGCGGCAGGCCGCCAGTGATGTGGCCCAGCTCTCCCACAAGGTGCAAGGCACATGGGTGCTGATGGGAGCAGGTGGGACAGCTGTGCCCCCAGCCCTTGGGGCGGGTGCTGAGGGTCTCTGCCCTTGCTCAGGTGGCTGAGGCCAAGGGCAAGGCGGATGAGGCCCGGCTGCGGGCACAGGCAGCCCTGGACAAGGCAAACCAGACAAGGGCCCGTGTGGAGAGCTCCAACAAGGAGCTGCGGGAGCTCATCAGCCATGTCAAGGCCTTCCTGAGCCGTGAGTGCCAGCGTGCTGGGGGGGCTGGCCACCCCTGCCCAGCACTGCGTGGCTCTGCACTGCCCTGCACTGAGCCTGCACCTCGCTGCACTGCATGGTCCCTGCACTGCATGTGGGCTGTACCACCCCAGCTCCACAGAGCCCCTGCCCTGCACCACATTGCACGGTCCCTGCCCTGCCCCAACCATCCCATCCTCCCCAACCATCTCCTGCCCCCCTGCCTTGCCCCACACTCCCTCCCCATGGCTCCCCCCTGCCTTCCACTGCCTCTCAGTCCGCCTGTCCCCCCCACCCTGGGGTGCCACAGGGGACACACTGATGGCTCCCACCCGCAGAGGAGGGGGCTGACCCCGAGAGCATCGAGGTGGTGGCCAGCCGAGTGCTGGAGCTGTCACTCCCCGCTGCGCCGGCCCAGATCCACCGTCTGGCCGAGGAGATCAAGGCGCGGGTCCGCAACCTGGCCAGCGTGGACACTATCCTGGAGGAGACAGCCAGCGACGTGCACCAGGCCAGGCAGCTGCTGCAGGATGCCCAGCGAGCCAGGTGAGCCCAGGGACATGGGGATGCAGCCTCCCAGGGAACACCAGCCCAGGCTGGCACTGAGGCCATGCCACCCCGGCCGCAGGTCGCGTGCAGAGGCGGTACGGGGCACAGCTGAGTCGGTGCGGCAAGCGCTGGAGGAGGCACGGAGAGCCCAGGGCATGGCTGAGCAAGCACTGCAGCATGCTGCCGGTGACATCCAGCACAGCGAGAGAGCACTCAGCACGGTAGGGCCCCTGTCCCCACAGCCTCAGCCCCACAGGGATGGGCAGGACCCCATCCCCTCTGTGTAGGCACCTTCAACATGCCTGTCCCCCATGCTACTGGTGCCCAGATGCAGGCCCAGACGGTGGGTGCAGAGCAGCAGCTGGTGGGCGCCATGGGGCGGATCGGGCACCTGGACGGACAGATGGACACCCTGAAGGTGAAACGTGCCAATAACAGCCTGGCAGCCACGCGTGCCCAGGAGGCGGCTGGTGCTGCACGGGACCGAGCTGGCGAGGCCAAGCAGGTGGGTTAGCAGGGAAAGTGGGGGGCCAGTGGGGGTTCCACGGGGGTCCTGCTGACTGGTCCTGCTGTCTGGCAGGTGCTGGAGGGGCCACTGCGGGACCGGTACCGGACGGCGCAGGAGCTGGTGCAGCACCGGGCACAGGGCGCGCAGCAGGCGGGCATCCGAGCGCAGCAGCTGCGGGATGAGGCGGCTGGGCTGCTGCGGGATGCTGAGGGCAAGCTGCAGCGGCTGCGAGGTGAGGCCGGGGTGGAGGGTCCGGGGGTAGCAGTGGAGGGAAGCTGGCCTGACTTGTGTTCTCCCTGTCCCTGCAGCTCTGGAGGAGGAGTATGAGCGGAACGAGCGGGTGCTGGATGCCAAGGCGGCCCAGCTGGGCGGGCTGGAGGCCAGGATGAAGGAGGTGCTGGCCACCATCAACCAGCAGGTCCAGATCTACAACACCTGCCAGTGATCCCTCGGAGGGGCCTGCACCCCCTGGTACCCTGCCCCCTGCCCGGCCTTTGCCAGCCACTGGAGTGGTGGGCAAGGTGAGGGCTGGGAGCAGTCCCCTGTGTGAATAAAGTTACAGAGCAAGACAGCCTTGCCTCTGCCCTGTGCTGTGGGGACCCACGGCCACCCAAGTGGCCCTAGTGCGGCCTCCCTGAGCCTCCGGGGTGGGAGCTGCCTGCCCCTGCCAGCCCCTGGGTGTAGGGCATTGCGGGGCTGGGGTCAAGCTGTGTGGCTGGAAGACAGGGTGAGAGACACACGGTGTGCCCGGGACGCCGACACAGACACGCAGGCTGAGGGGCCAAGGGCTGCCTGCGCGGCTGGGAAGCGCTGCAAGGGACGCCGTGGGGCCGGGCACACGGCGGGCCCGGGACACCCACCCACGGAGCAGCCCCGGGCCGCAGGCTCCAGGCCCGGGCCGCCCAGGCGGCGCGCCCGGCCCGTTGCCATGGGAACGCCCCGGGCCGGGTCGCGCCCTTGCCCGCCCTTGGGGGGCGGATCGCCTCTCGGGCGCCGTGATGACGTCACGGCGGGCGTCGTTGCCATGGCGCCGAGGGGAGAGGTGGGGAACGAGCCAGCGGCCGGCCCGGTCTCGTGTCACGTGATCGCCCCCCCGCTCCCGCGTCACGTGGGCCTGTCCGCCGGCTTCCGGAAGTGCGTCACGGGCTCGGGCCTGTCTCCTGTGTCGGCCCGCTCGGAACTTCGGCTCCAAACAAAACAGACCGGAGCGGCGGGCGGGGCCGTGAGTGCGGGGCGGGCCGGGGCCGGGGCCGGGGCCGGGGCCGGGGCCGG
>JAVSBS010017621.1:33752-90116 GCA_033124195.1 Coracias cyanogaster | reverse complement strand
AGCTGCCCCAGCACTGCAGGGGGGTCTCCCCAGAGCGCAGCAGAGGGGCAGGATCCCCTCCCTCGCCCTGCTGCCCATGTTGCTGGGGATGCAGCCCAGAATGCAATTGGCTTTTGGGCTGTGAGCACACGTTGCCAGCTCATGTCCAGCTTTTCATCCACAAAGTGTTCATTCTTCTACACAATATAAAATATTAGTCTTAAATGTCTCCCAAGGTATATTTTCTTGGATAGGAACATACTTGAAGTTAGCTGAGCAGGCATCTGCTGTTCCATAGTGACTGCAATGACTTCATGACCGGTGGTTACCTCTTTGGCATCTTGGTGGTCTCAAGAGCAGGGCTGATCAAACGCTGTAAAGAAAGAAGGCAGCAGTTTTCAGTGTTCAGTGGCCGCCCTTGATACCACTTGTTTCCTGCCACCCTGAAAATATGATCTGCATTGCGTGATTATGTGGGCAATGAAATTTCTTAGCAGAAGCACTTGTATTTAGATGGGGAAGAGTGGTAGTTTTGGCTAGACAACAGCATTTGGTGTTGGGTTTTTGTTACAGCCTCAGTTAGTTTCTGTCACTCTGTGAGAGCACAAGAAGCAGTATGAAGAACTTTGTCTTTGAGTAGGTTATAATGTGTATGATGATTTAGTAATTTCTGGGAGTGTTATCAAGTATGCCACTCTTTTTTTCATGGGCTCTGTCAAATGATGAATAACAAATAGTAAATAATTCTTCTGTGAGTGTCACAGAATCATTTAGATTGGAAGAGACTTTTAAGATCAAGTCCAACCATTAACCTAACTCTACCAAGTCCACTGCTAAATCATGCCCCTCAGCACCCCATCTACACAAATTTAAAACACATCCAGAGGTAATGATTCAACCACTTCCCCATGCAGCCTGTTCCAGGGCTTGACAACCCTTTCAGTGAAGAAATTTTTCCAATATCCAACCTAAGTTTTCCCCTCATGCAACTTGGGGCCATTTGCTCTTGTCCCATGACTTGTTGCTTGGGACAATAGACCAGCACCCACCTCTCTACAACCTCCTTTCGGGGAGTTGTCAAGAGTGAGAAGGTGTCTCTGAGCTTCCTTCTCTTTAGACTAAATAGCCCTGGTTCTCTCAGGCAGTTCTCAGAAGGCTTGCTCTCTAGACCCTTCCCCAGCTTCACTGCCCTTCTCTGGACCCACTCTACCACCTCCAAGCCTTTCTTGTATTTAGATGCCCAAAACTGAACCCAGTACTCAAGGTGTGGCCTCCCCAGTGCTGAGTACAGGGGAACAAAAGTGCCCCAGAAGTTTTAACTGGAGGCAAGTCAGAAAAAGGGTAGCTTTCTGCTCCTCTCGCTTGCAGTGTTACTTCTACTTACCCAGGGCGATGTGCTCGTAGCTTGCTCCGATTTTGGTAGCTGGTCTGGCTGTGCTTTTTTTGGCTTCTTCTCAGTCAATCCCTAGGGTAGTTTGAATCCTTCCCTCTTTGAGAGACTTGAATTTGACCATGTTTCCTGAGTAGGTTTGTGAATAATAAATTTGTTGGTGGAATTAGTAATTTCACACAATAAAATTTCAGTGCATAGTAAATTCAGGGGATGAAAAATTGCAGCCACCTCTCCTAAACGTATTTAGTCCCTCTGCATCAAACCAGCATTGGTATTAGGGAATATTAGGGCTAAGAATGACTTCGCATAGAGCAAGACTCTGAAGGAGCAAGACTGAACTGAGACCACCTAGGCTGTTATTGAAGATGTTTGTCTACCCTGGTCTTAAAAACAGTTTCCCTCAACAACCTATTCCAAGGGTTTTACTAAACCCAGAGTTATGTTTTTCTTAAACTGAATTCAGACTAATCGTAATCTGAAATCAAACTAGTAATTTATGGTCTTCTTTCCTCAGCATATAAAGAACATTCCTTCTCTCTCCTTTCTGCAATAATCTTTTATAGATGGGCAGATGCCTCTTACAAACTTCTCTAAATCAGTTCCTTCATCCTTTTCTACTTTCTGAACTGTTCCTCTGACTCTCCTGGGAACATTCCCACATTTATCTGGATCTTTCTCAAAGTGCATTGCTTACTTCACATTTTAATCCACTCTCACAAGATGCTCTCAGCTCCTTTTGCCCCAGCATTATCCACAATTTTTAAAGCTCACTCTCTACTCCTCATTAATGAAAATACAGGCTGGTTTCAGGATCTCCCATGACATCTCCTTGCTGACATGTATTATTGATAACTCCCTTCCGAGCAGTTGTTCAGTGTCAGTCTCCAGTCATTCCTTGTGGATGAGAAAGCAGTTTAAAAGTAGTTAAGATTCTGCCCTCAAAATCTTACATGAAGCTGTGCACTTTGATGTATTTTTAGCAACATCCATTGTGTTACATACCTTCTGGGGGATTTGAATTATTTTTCTCCCTCTTTCTTTTATATACTGCTGTATGACTTGACATTATGAAAGCAAGGGCACTAAAGAAATGAATAGGAATTTGATTTAAAAGAGAAAAAATAAACGGCTTCTTTACACAGCAGTACTGTCTTCTGGGATTTGTGGCCGCTGGAGTTCATGGAGGCAGATGGTTTCCCTGAGGTCAGAAAGGGATGAGACAAACACGTGGCCAAGATACCCACAAGGGGATACTGAGATGTCTAGGCAGGAACATACCTTCTATCATCCTTAATGCAACAGCCCAGGTGTTGGTGATGTATGAGGAAAAGGACTACAAAAAGTGTAGATTTGTGTTTTCCTCCCTGAACAACATCTCCCACAGCCATGGGGAGATGTACTGGGCTCAGCAGGCAGTTGCTGTCACCCAGAATGACTTTTCTTATGCACTCGTAAGCAGCTTCCATTTATCAATAGGACTGATGGAGTGAGACATCTGGCCCATCTCTGTCATCATTGCAAGTGACACTGTACAGGGTTGGACTCAGTTTGGCTCTCAGATGCCATCTGGGCAACCTGAAAAATCTATCCTTATATCTTGTGATGGGACAGAAGTGAACTGGGATCCACAATGAAATTAAGTGTGACATCATGCGGCGCTTAAGGATATGGTGTAGTGGTTAGAGAGGTGTTAGGACAAAGGTTGGACTTGCTGACCCTGGAGGTCCTTTCCAACCGTAATGATTCTGTGATTCTGTGATCATTTTTATAATTAAAATCCCCCAGAATGTAACTGTGAGGTGGATTAGCTTCTCCATCTGGGGGAAGATTCTTGGAAGATCTGGGATGTCCTTCACCGTCTCTACCAAGGAGCTACCCCCATGATGAGGCTGTATGATGTACTGCAGCATTTCTGCAAATGAGGGCTGGAAAGGGGAGATTTTGGACAGGCATATTGAGTGGGATTTGTCCAGTCAGCAGGGTTGACCTCTTCCCTTCTTGCATAAAGAAGGAAAAAGCACTGTGACAATGTGAAAGCCTATTCCTGAGCCAGGACCTTGGCTGGGATTATGGCCGAAGCATCATTTTTCACTGGTTTTCCAAGTGCTTCTAGAGGTTACGGTGTTGTGTTAAGATGCAATCGCCTGCCTTCGTATTTTCTCTCGGAGGCTCAGGAGGAGGGCATTTCTCTGAGTTGCTGGAATCGTGCTGGACCAGGCCCAAAACAAATGAGATTGAACTTAACCCATCAGCGGGGAGCCTGGTGAGATTGCAGCCGTGGGCTCTGAAAGCAGATGCTCAGAGGCAGCTTCTGTGGGTAAACTCTGGGCTACTTTGTCTTCCCCTACTTGCTTTTTGTATGTAGGAGAAACTATCTGAGAAACCAGCCCTGTTTCAGCTTGTTTAAAGAGAAATAAAGATAATTCATGCAGGCCTGTGCTTTAAAACAGAAAACCAAATCTCCAGTTAGTGTCATTGTCAGGAAAGTTTTCTAGAAGCCCCTTTAGTTTCAAGATGGGATCAAAAGCTTTATTTTGGCTGTTCAACCCATCCATCCAGAATGTCCCTATTCCTTTATCCAAAACTGGGGGAAGCTTGGGGATTTTTAAATAAGATTCTGGGATTTTCCTTTCTTATTTCTGGCTGGGTGGGATGGAGACAGCTATAGAAAGGTATATCTCCTAGCAGATACCATAGGAGTGGGTGCAAGGAGAGGGAGATTCCAAGGTCCCAATTCAGTAGGGAGAAGAGTTTTGTTCTCTGAACAGGGTAAATTTGACTGTCAGGTGCTTTGTACAATTGGGGAGTGAATGTCCTCAATGGTGAACTGGAGCCAGAGTTGACCCATATTACTTCCCTTGGCCATTTTAATGAGCTCTTAGTACAAGGTGGCATGGATGCACTGCACATCCATCACCATGCTTCCACAAACTCCCCATCCTCCCTAGGTGAACCTCCGGGCAACAACCTTTCCATGCACCGGTAAAGCTAAGTAAGGTTGTCAAATACCCTCCCCTCTTCTAATGTCAACACACCTATAGCTGAACCTTTGCTCCGAATATTTAATGCATTTACTAATACATTTATGAGGAGTCATTTGGAGGTTTCCTGGTGGAGGGGCCCTGGCTCGCAGGGGCAATAACAACATCTTTGGTTCAGCGTTAGGCAAACATGCTCAGTGTGGTTGCAGACCGGCTTCAGTAGAGGCTTTCAAAGGTTTGTAAATATTTAGACACACTCCTGAATGAGGGGGAGCAGGGGGGAGCCTTTAAACACTGAACCTGCAGAGGAATGCAAGTCAGAAATAACAAACAAGAGGCCTGCCTGAGTTAGAAAAAAATAAAGGAAGAACAAGAACAAAATTTCAACACCTCATTAATCCCATAACTTCTCCTAAAGCATTACCTCATGAGGAATTTGTATAAATCTCATGGATTTGTTTTCATCTATTAATGGAGTGCTCAGCTCAAGAGTCTGACTCGTGCTCCTCTTTCCTTTCCCTGCCCCAAACTGGCCTTAGACTGTTTTTGTCCAAAACAGCCCAAGATTTAGGAGGGATATCAGCAATTCCTCTACTCTCCAAACTGCCTTTCTTACAGTAGTTTCAAAACTCCATGAAGTTCACAGCCCCATGGTGCTGGGTGCATAATGAGATCCCTACAGCATTAGTGTCCAGCCAAGCATCTAACCACTTCCACCCTGGGCTATCTTTGTAGCCCATAGAGAAATGACATCTCTAGGACATGGTTCTTCTCATCCAAAAGTCAATGCCTGTTGTGCGCTCATGTCCAGTGGCCCAACTATTTTAGGAGAATGAGAGATAGCTGTTTTTGGAGAATGGCTGTGGATCCCTGATCAATGGCTGAATGAAAGAGATTCCCCAATTTATGGGTTACTTCTGAAAACCCCAAGCCAGCCACTTGCAAGTGGACAAAGCGAGGGAACTCCACACAATGGCTGACTTATCCTAAGGAACGTGGCTTTAATTAAAAGCAGAAACAAAACAAGCAGTGAAAGTCCGTGTGATATTTGCCGACTTGTCATGCTACATTGCGCTCCTGCCATACTGCCTGCTCCTGGGTCAGGACTTGGGGTGTTTTAGGGCCAGCTCCCCAGCTGCTCATGCCATGCTGGGAGAAACTTGGTGGGGGGAAAGTGCAGAGTCCAGCCCTGCTAGTATCGATTATGATAGAGGCAGGGCTCGATAGTGGCTGTAACAGCCTGCTCAGGAGCTCTCCCAGCCTGAGATCATTGGCATGGAGCCTGTGCAAACACTCTGTGGCTGCAAGGTTCCTCCTCCATCCTTTTTAGGTTAGGTAGTGTTGGACAAACACCGATGTTTGTTCTTTAAGATATCTTCTTCCAGCTTCTTTTCCTGCTTGGAAAGACAGATTACTAGGAGCTATGAGGTTTTGGTTTGGTGGAGATATCATGACGTCTTTGCCTGTACAGGTGCTAGGTCTTGCCAGCCATGGCTGACTGGCAGCCTGAATGCTGCTGAGCCCTAACTCAGTCAGTTTAACATTATTTGGGGTGTCAGAGCAGGTGGTGTAAGCGCAATCCTGGGCATCATAGCAGGTGATGTGAGTGCAGCCCTAGGGCTCTGCCTGCCTCCCCTGGCAGGTGTAGAGGGCTGCTTGGCTGGGTGCTCACCCCTGCCACATGCTTGCTGCAGCTGAGATGCCACCATGCTGGCTTCACCTAGCACCTCACAGAGTTATCAGGCCCCAGCACCACCACAGGGCAGTGGTTTGGAAGCCTAGAGGGGATTTTTGCTTGCTCACTGCATTTTTCTTTCTTCCAGACAATGCAACAAGACCTCCAACGGGAGCGACAGCTGCGACTTGATGTGCTGCGGCAGAGGCTACAACCCCTACATGGACAAAGTGGTGGAGAGATGCCACTGCAAGTACCACTGGTGCTGCTATGTCACCTGTAAGAAGTGCGAGAGGACGGTCGAGAGATATGTGTGCAAATGAAAACCCTCCTCTCTCCACCAGGGAGCCAAGATGCCAGCGGCACCCCAGCACTATTCAGAGAAGGGAAAACATTTCCCTGATGAGACATCGTTTATCTTGTAAAGACACAGACTTGGAGAAAGATGGTAGGAGGGAAAAAACCCCCCACAAACACGACAGTGAAAGTAAGACCCTTAAAAGAAACAACAAACCCACAAATGTTTTCCCCCCACCAATAAAATGCTCTCTGAGAAGACAAAAACTCATTCAGGATGGTATCTTCTTCCAGAACATTTCCAATGGTTGCCAGTGATGTCCGGCTGTCAAGTGCCTTAGGATTTTGAGAAACAAAAGTAGAAACTTTCCCCTGGGAAGAAAAACAACTCTTGTTTGAAAATAACTGAGGCTCATACCAGCCTATGCCTTCTAGCACAGGTCTTGAGTCTGCATTAGGACCATCCCAGAAGGGAAAATGCTACAACTTTTCAGCAATAACTGCCTTTGTTGCCAAAGACTTAATTTTTAGCAGGGAAGCATCCACTCTGGATGATAAAGGTGGAAGAGATTTCAGGTCAACCCCCTGAAATGAACAACTCATTTTAACCTTTCTTTTATGCAGGTCTGCAACTTTGAAGTTACTGCTGCAGGAAAAGCTGTCCTTGATTTGTCCAGGTTGGACAAGGTTTCAAATTTGGCCCTGCCACAAGTTCCCTGGGATCCCAGAGGCAGTGAGAGCAGGGTACTCTGAGAAGGACATCACGGGGTTCATGAGGTAGTAGTGGAGCCGTTAGCATAAAAAACCAAAAGGAAGTCAAAATCCAGTGTGGATGTAAAAAAAAAGCTCCTGCTCTCTTTCTCTCTTGCCGTTTGGATGTGATGCCCTTAGTCACCAATGTTCTGCCACATTGGGTCACCAAGTCCTAAGGGAAATATGCTGCTGCCTCTTCTCCCCCAGCAAAACTATTAACCTGGTCCCAGGAAACTGCAGAGAGCGGCGTGGGTCTGGTCCTGGCTGTAGGGAGTGCAGCCATGCAGGGCAGCAGCAATTCCCACCAGACAGGAACGGGAACGTGCCGGTCCTTCATGTGGCCCTGCCCTGACCCAGCAGAGAACCACTATCTGTGGCTGTACATATTTTCTTTTGTATGCGGACGTACAGAAATATTTATAAGATATATCTCGTGCTTTCGTCTACTCTCCTTCCTACGTAAAATATATCTATGTATTATAAGCAAGCATTAACAATAGTATGAAATAAATGCTGAAGTTACTGGTGCAACAGGAAAATGTTAGATTATTATGTTTCACTGTCCTACTTGGAAAGCAACCCTGATTTTCCTCCCAAGGATGGGAGAAGAGCATGGCTCGAGGCACTTGCTGGCATGGGATAGATAAGTTCCTTTATTCCCAGTCTCCCCTGCCTCTTCGTTTTGAGCAGAATTAGCCAAGATACAGTCAAGACAATGAAACAGAGCACTTGGAGAAAGGAAGAGTCACTGTTCTTGTTTTGCTTTTTATATCAGTGATCACTCTCATCAGTAAAATATTAAGCCCACAAGGAGCTTAATAACAAACATGACTAATACCGCTCATGGGTGGTTTGCTCCTCACTCTTGTGTGTGGAGAGGACTGCTGTGCAAGGGAGGTTTTAGGTTAGCTTAGGTTCCCTTTCTTGCTCTTTTGTGTGCAGTGGGCATCCAGCTCTGTGTCCCTGATAGGAAAGGTGACATTGGAGAAAGATGTCTGCTCCAGGAGCAAGAGGCAGCAGAGCCTTTGAGGTCCTTCAGATAATTTTTGGTCACTCCATCTTGCAAGTGAAGTGCTGTAAGCAGCCAGAAAATGACTCCCACACAAATTTGGGGGGAAAATGGTGCTTTCCTAGAGGAAAATATGTACATAACACCACAGTCTTCCTCCAAATCTCTTTTTTTTTCCTACCCATCCATTTTCTAGAAGTCAACTGCCTCTGACATGTCTCTGAGCAGCCCTGGGGAATCGGTGGGGAGAAGGACTGAAGGCTAAAGAGCAAAATTAGAGATATTTTGTTCTGCTCAGCTGCTTTGCTCTGCTGTAATGGGTTTGGTCTCCTCACCTCCTTCCCTCCCCCAGCCACAAGCAGGCTAAAAGAGGCCTTTGGTAGTTTGTCAGTGGTTTGTGTTACTGTCACCCCATAAAAGCTGGTGGACTAAAATGTCTCCGCAGTGCGGTGTGATGAGCAGTGGGTGTCTTTAGGCTGACATGCAGACAGGCTGGTGGCACAAATCCCACTGCTCTCCAAAGCCAGAATTTGGCTTTGTTTGATATGTAAAGAAACAGGCTACTTTCATTCTTTTAAGGAATTTTATTTCAAGTTTCTGATGAAGCCAATAAAGGCAGGGATGTTCTGACCAAAGAAAAATTTGACCATTTCAATGCTATTCTGTAACGACTGTTTTTCTTGCTCCCTTGCTGATGCCCTGAGTCTTTCTGCTTGGCAAAAATAATAGCGAGATGGAAGAAATGCTCTATATGCACATTGTTTTCAACTGCATTTCACTCCTCCAGTGTCAGACCTGTGTTCCTCAGCTGGCTTTTTCATGTCAGAAAGAAACATTGCAGAGCATGAAAAGATGTGAGTAAGCCTGCCAGACATCTGCAGGTCTGTCAGGTGGGAAATGACCCCTCAGCAGAACTTTAGCCATGGTGGTACCTCACACTTTGTGTCTGCCTCTGCCCACAGCTGCCTCTTACTGAAGATGTTGAACTGAAATGGCTGCAGTGTTTGGAGGTTTGCTGTTCGGGGCATCCAGGCTCAAAAATCTCTTCTGGCTCCTCTAGATAATCCATCACAGGCTTCATCTGAATTTTACTTCTTGGAGCAAAGAGTCCATGTGGCCCCATCCCATATCCTAGGCTGTTGGTCGATGAATTAACACCGTTGCACCACTTTTTCTGTAACTCCTAAGTTTCAGGGTCCTTCTTGGAAGTGGCTGCACCCTGCATTAGCAGTGTGCCCAGGGTGACATGCCTTACTGAGGAAGGAGTCCTGCACAGGGCAAGGCCTGATAAACTGCAGCCCACCTTGTTACACAGCCCTGTTTCATCCAGCAAATTAAGATCATCTCCCTCCTGATGATCTGGAATTTTCTAATTTTTTTCAGAAAATGGCTTTCTATAAGAGGGAGGCTGTGCATCAGCAACAATGCACAGAGAGGCCAGAAGAGACACGTGCCCTTGTTCTGAATTGCAATGCTCGGTGCAGCAGAGCTGTGAAATTATTTTCATGTGTGATCTGAAAGATATTCAGGAAAAAGTTTGCCACAGATCAATTTTGCAAGGGAAATACATCCCTAATGGCAAGGCAAGACCTTCACGTACCAGTGTCCTTCCCTTCTCCAACCCCTCAGTAATCAGTTTTCAAGGCTTTTCTCTGAAACACAAAGGTCTTTTAGCTTCTGAATGAAATGGCTTTAATTATTGTGAATGTCTCTGTTGGGTGATGCTACAGGTCCCTCTCTTATGCCCTACCAGATCCTTACAGCTGGTATAAATTGGCCTAGCCCCACATCCTACTACACAGCTTTGTTGATTTACACTAGCTGGGAAAATACAGCTGATATATTCCCATAAATACTATTATTTCAAAATATTACACTATTACCCCTGAGGGAAAAGTGCAAGCTATCCTGAAAAGTATTATGTCAGTGGCTTTGTAGCCACCATTTGAAAAAAATATCTGTGATTTAATAAACGAGTTTGGACTTAATGCTATTTCCAAATCTGAGGATTTCGACATTGTGTGCATCCAGCTGGCTTTCTATCTTTTTATGAATGCCCCCCCATCCTTACCCATTTCCAGTTTTATATCATTTAGGTTGGTCCCGGACGTTGGCAAACAACATTCATTATAGAAAACTCCCATCCAATTGTTCAGTTCAGTCTGCCAAGGAAAGTATCCTAATCGTGCTAAAGCAGGCAGCCCATGAGTGTTTCACGTGCAGCTACAAAAGCCCTTGCTGAAGGGAAGAGGGTGAAGAAAAGAGGCAAAAAGCTGAATATAATTAACAGTGCCTTTGTCAGGAAAGTGATAAAAGAGTCCCTGAGGACTTTTCCTGCTAGAAAACAAATCCCTGTAGACAACCATGAGCATCCTCCAAGTGAGCTGAGCTCGTGCTGCCTGCTCGGGGAAGATGCTTGGAGGAGGCTGTGGAGATACCTGGAGACATGGGGAGGAGGTGGAAAATTCAGCCCTGGGATCACTTTGTCCTTTACACCCTCACCCCACCATGAAGGATCTGCCTTCCCTGCATCAGGCAGAGGGTCGTGAAACACCATCACCTTGCTCCCAAGAGCAGATGGGAGCCAGCACAGGCATGACTTTGCCCTCTACACATGGGAGATGGAGCAGAAAACAAGATTTGGGAGGGGGGGAGAAAGAACAGGAAACTTAAAATCCACCTGAGATTAATGACTTTAACATGTACAACATGTTTTGTTTTGTTTTGTTTTCCCCTCAGGACCAATTTCATCAGTCAGAGTTTGATTAAATATCTCAGCAGAGCTGTGGTTTATTCGTCTAGAGCAAGAGTTACCCCCTGTTCAGGGAAGCAGCATTAGCTTTATTTTCTAATTGTAAGAGCAACAATAATAATAAAAATAATAACAATGGTATGCATGGTGGATTATTTTTATTTGCTTTTTGTTAAAAAGTGGGCTGTGTTTTGTCTGTATTGCAAAGATGAAATGAGTTATTTTAAAGATCTTTTCTGGTCTGTGTGGAGTTTTTTTTCTCTTTTAAGTGGAATTTTTCAAGGTATGCACCACAACCACATGGCCTCGAAATTTCTTTTCAGAAGATAAAAAAGCAGAAGAGGGTATAATGTAACTGCACCACTGCAAGAGCTGGGATATGAAGGGACATGGTGCAAAGGCTGCAGAGCTTATGAGAAAGCCACCAGCTCCATGATGCTGTGCTGGGGATCTTCTGATGCCATTCACACAGGGATGAGCTTCAGACCTAAAAGTTGTCATGGATTGAGTCACTTTGAGAGTCTGCCCACTCCTACAACACTGCGACAACTCAAACTGGGACAGCTCACATGCTTAAGGCTAAACATATGTGTAAGTGTTTTTCTGGATCAGGGCCAAAGCGCTGGAAACCTCAGAGAGTTGAACCCTATAAATGCCAGTTATTGATATCTCAGATCTCTTTAAGTGGTAACTGCTGACAAACATGAGCTTTTTAAAATGGAGACCTGTGTTTGTTTCAGGTTTTCTAACACTGGGCCCCAAAATCACTCAGTCTGCAAGTGGGTCTGTAGCATTGCTCAGTGGTGATGGACGATGAAACCAAGCTGGAGCGAAGGTGGATCTATAAAATAAAACCAGGTAAAGTTGAGCGCTCACAACCCCGTGTTTGTCTGAAGCTCCAGGGATGTGTGACATCTTAACTTCGATATCCATGAGGATTGGCTGCTTTCTCAGAATTCACACTGAATTTCAGAAGAAAGAGAGATTTTAAGTCCATCATTCTAGGAGGCTTCCTTCCTTCCCCATTGTTTCTCATCCTAAATTTAAAGGTATTTAGGATTACCCCAGATTATAGCATGTCATCCTAAATTACAAGGTATTTAGGATTATTTCAAATAATGATGGACTTCAAATCTCTCTTTTCTCTGAAATTCAGTATAAATTTTGAGAAAGCAGCTGATCCTCGAGGACGGATTGAACAGACTGCCCAGAGAGGTTGTGGAGCCTGCTTCTCTGGAGACTTTCAACACCCATCTGGACACATTCCTGGGTAACCTGCCCTAAGCAAACCTGCTTTGGCAAAGGGGCTGGACGAGATGATTTCCAGAACTCTCTTCCAACACCTACTATTCTGTGATTCTCTGATTCTGTCATGTTGGAATTGAGCTGTCACACATCTCTAGAGCTTCAGACAATGAGGATTATCCTAAATGGCTTGAATTTTAGGATGAGATGTTATGGTCTGGATCATTTAGAAGTCACAAATAGCAGCAACTGCATCACCAAAGAAAACCAACTGGTGGATATATCTCAAATCAGATGCCCGCCCAGGTCCAGAAGGTTGATCATGCAAAGGAGGATCCAGACCTTCATGAAGATGCTGAAAACATGCACCACCTGCAGCTACTTCCCACTCTGCTACCTGCTCAATGTGCAATTAATTTTACAAAGTGCTGCACATGTTGACCAGAGCCAGGCTCAAGCAGGAAAACTGTTTTCTTTTCTAAACTCCTAGTCTGTCCAGGGCTGTTCTCCTCATCTGGCTCAGACAGATTAAAATACCACCTTGGTGCTCACCTCTGCAGATACTTCCTTCCTTGCTGCAGGCAACATGCAGGCTGTGGGGGTTGTGAGCTCGAAGTATCTTTGCATTTGGGAAAAGTGGGAAATGATGGCTAGAAACTCAGTATAGCCATGCTTGAGAAGCAACCCTCAGCATGACATAAAAGCATTAAGCTGACACTTGCAAAGAACTGGATGATTTAAGGCAGCCGCAACTCCCCAGCTCACCCTGACCCCTGCACATAACTCTTCCTCTGCTGGACATTGGGTTCCCCTCAGCAGTCCACAATGAAGCATCTGGTGACATCTGAGGCTTTGTACAGGACTTCAGCATGATCTTGGCCCTGCAGGAGTCTCCTGCCCACCAGAGCTGGAAGAGGAACATCAAGGGGACACCCAAAGGCATTTCAAATAGTACAGACATTTAAGCAATTGAATTGCACCCCTGCATCTCGTGATGCAAGGACTCAAAGATACTTTCTTCCCTCCACAGCACTGGTTCCAAGGGCTCTTCCAGGTCCACCATAGACCAACAAACTTGATGACACTCAAGAATGAGCTCTGCAAAGCCATAGGTCTGATCCTGCCTCCTAATTGCCACTGACACACATAGGCCAGGTCAGACCTCCAGATCTGGTCCTTACAGCCGCAAATCACCAAAGGCGGCTTCTGAGTTATAGAGGACCTTAGCGGAAAGTCCCATTCATTGTTGAATGAATTCCCGCAGAAGGGATTTGCCTTCTCTGCCATTGCATAGGTTGTGGAGCAAGCTGTCCTCAGCTTCTTGCACTCTCAATAAAGATATTTCTAGAGCGCTAGAAACCTGGTGTGCCTCCAAAGAGGGGATCAGGATAAGATGAATTGTGTCCACTGGGAGTTAGCGTGGCCCTTTTTATGTAGACATCCATACAGCAGATGTCAGAAGTCAGATGAGATTTATCCTTAGCCTGATGCTCAGCATAGAGGTCCTTCTCTTTTGATGTTTGGTCTTGTTATAAACCAAGCTAATTAGTTGTAAGGCATGACTGGACAATTAGCTTCCTATAGAACTCCTGTTCCCGAGATGATTACAGCTGGCAGCTATTATTTTTTGTAATTTACTTAAACACTCTTCCAAATAAAACAATGAAAATCAGTGGATGAAATCAAGCTTTGTAAACATGTAAATGTAGCTGGTTTGATTTACTCTTTTCCTCTTCTGTCCATTAGAGGGAACATTTTAATCTTAGGGTTTGCATGTAATTCCAAGGAAGCTAAAAAAGTTACTTTTCATGGAGTTCAAAAGAAAATCAAACCATCTAAGCACACTGTCCACTTTGCGGTTGCAAGCAAATGTCAAGCTCAAGGTCTCTGAACTTGACTTGTATTGTTAATTGCTCTGGTACAAAGTAACTTTTTTTTTCCCCCAACCATTAAAGACGTTATTCCAGATAATAAAATGTAAGCAAAGAAACTTCAAAGAGCAAAATGAATGCCATACAGTAACTGTGTTTTACATGAACATTGAAGTGCTGGTAGAGGATTTCTCCTTGCAAAATATTTTCCATTACTCTGTGTAGTCTGGTTAATAGCCTAAGTGCCCTGTCTTACCTTTAGGAGACTTAGATAAGATGAGAGATCTTCCTGCATAGAAATACACTTATCACCCTTTCAACATCATCCTTTTTCTTCTTAAAATGATCCTGGCCAGTCTAACGAGAATGACCTTCCTTCTTGTTGCTGATATCCTGCTGTTGCTTTTGAACGCTTCTCTCAGTGGTGTGTGTACTGGATGAAATACATGAGAATAAAGGAATTATGGAGAATGAGCTGAAATGCTCCAAAGCACAAAATCAGCACTCTGGAAAGAAGCTCCAAAGTGCCTGTAGGCAGCTAAATTCAATAGTGAGAATTGAGTGCCTCAGTGACTAATAAATTATTGTATATTTTGTCTTATTTTAGTTCAGACCAATTGTCCCTTCCCAGCTTTACAACTAATGTGAGTGTATAAATAGGATAGATATAAAGCAATTGAGTCCAGGAATTCACCAGCATTTTTATTAAACAGAACTCCCACTCTCTTTTAGAACAACAAAATGCAACTCCACAGATCTGGAATCCCATCCAATTTTTCCTCCTCCACCATATTCGACATTCTTTCAGGGATTCTCGTGCAGAGAGGCACCTGGGGTAAGAATCACCTCATGCAGCTTCAGGTGACAGTGATGGAGACACCTACATCTGAGCTAACCCAGCACTGTCTTCATGATGGATGGGTGCAAGGAAGGGATGAACTGGCTGCACCTCCTCTGTTATTCCACCTTTTAGCCTGGTCTTGGGTAGGAACATATGATTTTTGTTTTACCTGGTTTGCCTCTGAGATCTGGCCAACCTCATCTAATTCTGGATTATAATTGAATCCAGGACCGGTTCTGCTGGATTTCATGCTAAGGGACTTTTCACCGCTCTATCTGAGGCCAGGTAATGGAATATGTTAGAAATCCAGTGGAGGTGGGTTTATATTTATCATCACCCTGTAACTAGGGTTGACACAAAAAAGATTAAAGCAATAAAACCCAAAATAGCACATCTTCTTGCAGGCCCTTTTTTAAAAAAAATTTTTTTTAAGGTCCAAAGTTTTCAACTAGGATTTGCCTTGACGGGATAAAGTACATTTTCAGACTCAACTTCTTAATGGGCTACATCTGCTTAATGTAATTTTGCATCTGAACCATGTGTCTTGTCAGACAGACGCGAGCACAGTCAACGCTGCACTCAGCAGTACTCACTTTCCCTGGAATCAGATAAACTCAGCTCAATAAATTAGTTTTACTGCTCTCGGTATCAGCCTGTTATCATTGTGAGTGATTTAGTCTGGGCTTCCCAAACTTCCCCATTCTTTCCCAATGAAAGTAATTGAGGTCCCTAAATAAATAAACAAAAATCTTTATTTTGTTTCTCGTTTTCTTTCTTTCTCTCTTTCTTTCCTCCTTCTTTCCTTCCTTCCTGCCTTCCTCTCTTCCTTTCTGTCTTTCCCTCTCTCTTTCTCTTTCCCTTCTTTCTTTCATTTCTCTTTACTTCCTTTTTCTTTCTTCTTCTCTCTCTTGCTCCTTTTCTTGCTTGCTTTCTCACAGTTTTGATCACTTTGTCTCTCTCTCCACCAATGGGCTATATAAAGTCATTCACAGTTACACTTTTTAAAAGTATAGCTTTTTGCTCAAAGAGAAGCTATTTAATTAGGCAATTGTGACCTGGTTCTCAGCTGGTGTAAATCAGCAGCAATGATTTATACCAGCTGAACATCTGAATCCTGGTGTTTGGGAACAGGTTTTAGAGGGCCTGCCTTGTAAAGTGCATTGGACTGTGTATTATATTAGCTCCAAGAACATTTTGTAAAAACACAGTTGTATTTTACACCATGTTTTTTTCATATCCTTTATATTCCCACGTTGGTTGCATGATTAAACAAGAGTAAAGATGGACTTGTCATTGCAGAACTGATCAGGAGCTGGGTGATAATGGTCTAAACTCCCTCTTACATCGTGGGCGAGTCACTTGAAGCTGAAGTGCTGAATATCCCATACGAGGTATTGACAGCTTGCAAACCCTGCTGGAGCCCACAGTGCTTTACAGGGATCTAAGGGGCCTCCAGAGGTATCTGGAGCTGTGATGGATGCAGCCCACAGGTTGGATACTCAAGAGGGAAGGAGGTGGGAATAGGTGTCCATGCAGCACTGTGATGGCTGGCAAGGACAGTACAGTATGAGGGCAAATAGGCATTTGGGCTTTTTGGAAATGCATTTCATTTTCTCAGAAAGATCTGACAGATCTGTGAGCAACTGAATTCAAGGAGTGGCAGTAGATATGCAGAGCTCTGATTAGTGGCATCTGGGAACCTAGTGAACATCTCCTGCTCCTCTCACAGGGTTAACTAGGCCTGGCAGAGGGTTGGGAAAGGAACGAACACTTCAGAGTGGCAATATCCTAGATTTCCTAGCAAACTTGGCCAGAATTTTTCCATCAGAGCTGAAAGATGTAGGAGAAATGGCAAGCTCTGGTAAGCTGGAGGGACTGCAGTTTGGACCCTGATTTGCTAAGGATTTAAATCTTCTGTTGCTTCTTCTGCCTTCATGAATGTATGTCCATCCTCCATCCTTTCACATGCTCTCAGTGGACAGTTCCAGTAAACTTTGACAGGGAATTAAGGTTTCAAGAGCACCAAAGGTGGACAATATCCCATCTGCATAAATATGGTAGTTCTATTACTGAGCTAGCTTATTCTGGACTCCCTCTATAAGCAGTGATTAGAAACTGGCATCAGGGACATGTTTCGTCCTTGTGTAAAATAGCCCAGAACTTCTCCAATTAAGGTAGCACACTGACAGGGTAGTTCAGTGTTAGTCTACAAAGTGATCAATTATTGGGATACTTAAGAGAAAACAAAAGTAACTGTACTCTTTGTAGAGCTAGGTAAATTAATTTAGTGGCAATAATCCCAAACTCTTGGAGCTGAGTTTCTGTCTCCATTCTGGCTAAATCTCCTCTGAAACATGCTAAATCTATGGGCATAATAAGTCAAAGAAAGGCATTTCTCTATGAAACACCAACTCATTTTCCTGCTCTCCTTTGTGCTCGGTTATAATCGGGATTTCATAAGAGTGTGCTTGAGAGTGGAAAAGCACATTATCCTTTAAATATGGTGTCCCAGCTACAGCTGAACTTTCTGTTTGGACTTTGACCAAGCTGCTGGGCTTAAATCCCAGCTCTGGAGCTACCAGATGGACCACATTATTCTCACTTGCAGAAACCCCACCAGGCAAACTGTTCTGACCAGAACAGGTCTGCTGCTCATGGAAGGTGTGAGGTACTAATGGGATATTGTGTTCCTGCCGTGAGTGCCATGCTCTTTCTGGTACCCATCCCGTACTTGTTTTTTTAAAAATTCACTGGATCAGAGGAATGGATAAAGGTCTAGTAAAGACACAGCCCTGCTAGCAGATGGGGCAAGGTACAGAGGGACATGCCTAAATGAGGACCGCTGGCATCTCAGCATCACAGCAGCCTGAAGTGCTTCACAGGGGAATGTCTCAGCCCAGCCAACAGGCACTGCCAAAGAGAGAGACGTGTTGGAAATCACACTTCTTTCTTGGACTCAAGCGCCTGGGTACAGCCCCAAGGTACCTGTGTCTTTGGCTGTGTTCAACTAGTAAATAAACCAGGCTGGAGCCTGTTCACTGGCTGCCCATGGGCAAGTGGCACAGCAGAACTTTGCAACCAGATGGTTTTTATCGCCCAAACAGATGACTTCACCCCTACTGAGTTTTGTCAACACTCCTTGCCCTTTGCTGGGATGACCATGCCTGGGTGTTGTCTGGACTGACTAGCTGGTGTGAGCCTTCAGACACATGGTGAGTAAGCTAAGATTTAAGCAGTCTGGATGATCATGAACAGAGCTGGAGCCATTGCTATGTCTCTAGCTGGCTCTTTAATAGAGACATAGCCTTGGAGGTTTAAAGTGTTTTCGTAACCCTTTGATTTCCCTTTCCTGAAATTGTGCCTTCCATCATGAGGGATAGCCAAGGTAGGACTGGGTCACATATGCTTATTTTTCTTGTCCCAGTGCCTCCCAGGAGATTTCATACCCAAAGGAAAGAGCTCAGACAATGTTCTCAGGCCACAACATGGCAAAGGGCCAGGAGAAAGAGAAACAAACAACTTTTTCAGGTAAAAACCACCAATCTCTCAACCACAAGATATGGACCATATCATCCTCACTGGTGATGCCAGCTCAGGTTTTGATTTAGTTATTTACCTTCTTGCTTAATAAATTGAAGGCTGACAGAGGAGACTGAGAAAGAAGCGGTGGGTCCCTTACTGGTTCTCCTGAGCTCTTTCTCCAAAGCCCTTTGCAGACAGGTGGATAAGACGGGGGTGCGAGGAAGCCCTGACCCCCCATGGCAGGCTGGGTACTATGACCAGCACTTTGTCTGCATGTAGGTGAGATGTAGTTGGAAAGGCTGCCAGGCCGATGTTCTTCTGGAGTAAAACAAGCATGTAACACCCTGGAGGGCACTAACGGAGGTCACAAAAACCAGTTCCCTTCATATGCCCCAAGGGGACAGGAGACTAGGACAGCTAATCTGGAAGGACTAGCAGCAAACTGCTCTTTTCCCCATCTCTCAGATTTTGCAGGTAACCTCTGTACCTCTATTATACTTGTTCCCCTTTTATGAGATCCCTTCATATGCTGCTCAGAGGGGAGCACACAACGAGGACCAGAGACTGATCTCAAAGTGCTTCAGGATCAGGTAGCTTCCCTGTCTCCTCAGCTCAGCTAACTTTGGCCACTGGGGGTTCAAGAGCAAACTCCTGAGAGGTTCATTGCATGAGGAAAGGCTGAGAGACCTGGGGCTGTGTAGCCTGGAGAAGAGAAGGCTGTGAGAAGGTCTGGCCAATGTTGATAAATGTCTGAAGGGTGGGTGTCAGGAAGAAGAGACCAATCTCTTTACAGTGGTGCCCAGTGATAGGATGAGGGGCAACGGACACAAACTTAAACATAAGAAGTTCCACCTCAACATGAGAAGAAATTTCTTTACCAGGAGAGTAACAGAGCATGGGAACAGGCTGCACAGAGAGGCTGTGGAGTCTCCTTGTCTGGAGACATTCAAAACCCGCCTGGACATGTTTCTGTGTAACCTGCCCTTGGTGAACCTGCTTTGGCAGTGGAGGTTGCACTAGATGATGTGCAGAGGTCCTTTCCAACCATTACTATTCTGTGATTCTGTTAACCTGGGCCATGGAGGTCTATGTCTCAGCTGGAGGTCTTAGCACCATCCCTGAGACTGTGGAGAGGTCTTCAGGTATCAGAAGGTGAGGTCTTCATGTGAAGCACAAGTCCCCCTGTCTTGAGAGACTAGGCAGGGGGCTGGTGAATCAGTCCACAAGATCTTCATGGCACCACCAAAC
Organism: Coracias cyanogaster; assembly: GCA_033124195.1. Taxonomy (NCBI): domain Eukaryota; kingdom Metazoa; phylum Chordata; class Aves; order Coraciiformes; family Coraciidae; genus Coracias; species Coracias cyanogaster. The sequence goes on along the minus strand of JAVSBS010017621.1, from coordinate 70,550 downwards.
TCAACAGTGTCTAGCATGACAGTGTCCTCCATTCCTGGTGCATGGATAAGAGGGTGAGAAGCTGAGCTCCACAAGCACATGGGGAAATAAAAAACCAACCGCCTTTTCTGGCTTGATGTCAAGATGGAAAACAGATGGAATCCTTGTACTGTGGCTTTCTTCCTCCCTGGTGGGCAGATGTTGTAACCTTTCCTAGAGGTTGGAGAAGCATATTGTCTTCTCCAGGAGCTGGCCAAGCTCCCCACCATGAGAAGGAATATTAAGAGATGCAGACCTGTTCTTGACATGGCTTACAGCCCACAGCCTGATTGACCTGCAAAGAGGGTGGAAAACAGTGTCTATGAGGGCATTGACACCCACTTCATCATTGCTTAGCATCCGTGGGAACAGATCTGCAAGAGAATCCTGAGTGGTGGCTGGCTCAAGGTGGAGCTCTTTGCACAGCCTGTGTGGGGTTTTTTTAAGCATATGTAGTCAGTTGTGGCCTGCTTGTAGAAACAAGTGGGACCTTTGGGTCCATTGTGTGCACAAAAATGCAGGTAGTAGGTTTAAGGATGGACTGGAAACCATGGAGGAAAGAAAGTGCAACAATCAAGGAAAAGAAGGGAATGAAGTAATTGATTACTTCTCAAGGCTGTATTTTTAAATGTTGCCTAATTGGTTTTCAAGCCAGAAAGGCTTCAGGTCCAGTGGGTTTCCAGTAATGATGGTAAAATTAGGAGGAGCATTGAAAGGAATTTGTAAACTTTGTATTTCTTTCCCAGTTTTTTAAATTTTCATGAAAAGGACTTTTGTCCTTTCTGGCTTGAAATCAAACTTGGGAGTAAAAACCTTCTATGTTCACCAAGAGAAAAGACTTTTTCTCAGCAAGATTTCCCATACTTGGATTTGTGACATTGGAGGGTTTGAGGTCTTTTTTTTAGGAAGAAGCATTTTTCTATGTTTTGCAAAATTTCGTGTTGTGCTCACTTGCCTCTGTGGAAACAGCCTTGTTGTAGGCAAAGTCCCCAGAGCCACAGGTTTCCAGCCCCAGGAAGGGATTGAGACATTTACAAGGAAATTCTGGTGTTACCACTTTGATCTATTGAAGACGACATTGTGAAGTGCATGGACATCTTCCAATTGATCTGTGCTCCGTCAGCTGGAGCAATGCAACCGCAGGCCAAGGCCTCTTCTTGGTCTGTTCTTCCCCAGCCACAATAGTGACACAGCAACCCATGACTTGTTCAGTAGTGAGATTCTGGAGCCCCCATTAAAACACATCATTGTATCAGACCATGGGCAATTCACTGCAGCATTTACACCACATCACAAAGCAACTACAAAAGAGGAGAATGAGTTAGTGGACATCTCAGCTCATACAGTAGATGTGGTGCTTAGAGACATAATTTAGTGATAGAATTGGCAGTGTTAGTTTAATGGTTGGACTTGATGATCGTGACTTGATCATCTGGGATGTGATAACTGAGAGCAGCCCTGTGGAGAAGGACTTGGGGATGCTGGGGCGTGAAAAGCTGGAGATGAGCCGGCAACGTGCACCTGCAGCCCAGAAGCCAATGTCCTCCTGGGCTGCATCCCCAGCAATGTGGGCAGCAGGGCGAGGGAGGGGATCCTGCCCCTCTGCTGCGCTCTGGGGAGACCCCCCTGCAGTGCTGGGGCAGCTCTGGAGTCCTCAGCACAGCAGAGACATGGACCTGGTAGAGGGGGGCCAGAGGAGGCCACAGCAATGATGCAAGGCCTGGAAGCCCTCTGCTGTGAGGCCAGGCTGAGAGAGTTGGCATTGTTCTGCCTGGAGAAGAGAAGGCTCCAGGGAGACCTTTTTGTGACCTTTCAGTACTGAGAGGGGGCCTATAAGAAAGATGGGGACAATCTTTTTAGCAGGGCCTCTTGTGACAGGACAAGGAATGATAGTTTTAAACTAAAAGAGGGGAGATTTAAACTAGATACAAGGAAGACATTTTTTACACTGAGGATGGTGAGACCCTGTCCCAGGTTGCCCAGAGAGGTGGTCAACGCCCTACCCCTTGGAAACATACCAGGTCAGGTTGGACAGGGCTCTGAGCAACCCACTCTAGTTTGTTGAAGATGTCCCTACTCATGTCAGGGGGTTGGACTAGATGACCTTGAATGGTCCTTTCCAACTCAAATAATTCATTGATTCTATGATTCTATCTTAAAGGTCTTTTTCAACCCAAACTATTCTATAATTCTAAGTAGGGAGCATCCAGTCCCTACTTGCACTGCAACAAACACTAGGACTGTGTCTTGACCTAAACTGGTTATTAAGTCATAGTCAGACCTGTGGTTTCTACAAAGGTTTCTTTTTAAAAGAAGGAAATATGAATTCATCATGCTAGCAAGTATCAGAGAAGGACTCATGCACCAGGGTCCCAGGGGCATTCAGGAATCCAAAATGTGCAGAGGACAGTCAAGAACAGGATCTCTGGAATAGGGAAAATTGTATAACTCTAGCCTGGCAGCTTGATCCAATGCTAGTCCTGAAGACCCACCTGCAAATCAAGCTGAGCACCACCAGCTGGTGCAGACCCCAAAACAGAGGGAGTGACCTCTTATATGCTTAGTGTGCAATGACTTGCCAGGGGTTCGGTGAATCCAGCTCAATTTCCATGTGTCTTCTGATGAAATCTGTATTGAAGACATTATGATGGCGTGGCCTTTTCCAGATGTGACAGTAAATGTCTGCAGGCACACTTCCGAACAGTCTGCAGGGTTAGGAAGACATTTTATGATCTACGTGGACAAGGCTGTTTAATGTCTGAGACAAAAAAAAAAAAATCATGGTGAAGAGCTGCCTTACAAGCCTTTTCCTGAGTGATTGCTAGCCAGGATAATGTGTGTGTGCTCATAAACCAGCTGGGCCATTTGGGATGTATTAGCCAACTTTTGCATAACGTATGCAGGAAGATACTGAGAAGATAAAACTGGTATGTTATGATGTTGTACAAGACTATTGAGTTACATGGTAGAAAATTCAAGTTAACAAGGTGACCCTTGTCACCAGTGCAGACGTGGTTCACATGAAAGGCATAGATTTTTAGTGTGAGGTTTTCTTATGATATTTAATCTGTATTTCCCTTCCTGCAAGATAAGGGTTCTGCTTTCCTATCGGCTTGAGGATCATTCAGATATGACAGTAATGAGAGACAGAAACTTACCTCCAAGAAAGTGGGCCCACTGCATTTGTGCAGCAGGAGACTAGTGACTGTTTTCTCATCGTTTGGGAAGTGCTGAGTCAGCTACCTCCTGTGTAAAATTAGACTTTTAAAAAATAGCCTTGTTTAGCAATGGTGTTGCCTGTGTGAATGGTCTATGGAAAGGGCAACCAGAAAACGTGGTGGTCTTCTCTTCTGGAGTGCCCTTGTACATGAAGGTGGACAGTGTTATTGTTGTGTTTGATGAAGGACAGCTGCGCAACCATCTGATTTCAAATTGTAATAAAAAACACAATCTGAAGTCCTTAGCAGTCACAGAATCACAGAATGGTAGGGCTTGGAAATGACCTCTGGAGATCATCTCATCTAACCCCCCTGCTAAAGCAGGGTCACCCAAAGCAGGTTGCACAGGATCATGTCCAGACAGTTTTGGAGTGTCTCTAAAGAAGGAGACTCCACAACCTCTCTGGGCAGCCTGGGCCAGGCTCTGAAACTCTCAGAGTAAAGATGCTACTCCTCATGTTCAGCTGGAACCTCCTGGGTTCCAGTTTGTGCCCATTGACCCTTCTCCTGTCACTGGCACCACTGACAGGAGTCTGACCCCATCCTCTTGACCCCCATCCTTTAGGTATTTATAAGCATTGAGAAGATCACAGAATCACAAAATCACAGAATGGTAGGGTTGAAAGGGACCTCTGGAGATCATCTAGTCCAACCCCCCTGCCACAGCAGGGCCACCTAGAGCAGGTTACACAGGAAGGCATCCAGGTGGGTTTTGAATGTCTCCAGAGACAGAGACTCCACCACCTCCCTGGGCAGCCTGTTCCCATGCTCCACCACCCTCAAAGTCAAAAAGTTCCTCCTCATGTGTAGATGGCACTTCCTGAGCTCAAGTTTATTTCCCCTCCCTCTTGTCCTATCACTGGGCACCACAGAAAAAAGGCTGGCCCCATCTTCCTGACATCCACCCTTTAAGTATTTATAAGTAATCAATACTTCTCAGAGATACAAAAAGAATGGAAGGGAATGTATACTGAAGTAATTATAAGCAAAACCAGGAGTAAAACCTGCACACACTAAGAGTCTGCATGCAAATAATGAATGTGTTCAGTGCTCCAACTCTGGATGTAATTTTTCATCTTTTTCTGCATCCTGTTCATTGCATTGTCTCTGCAGTTGTAACTGTCTATGAAAGTAGTGGTTAACAACTACAGAAGATAAATCCTAGCAGGTGATTTAACTGGTAATTTCTCAGGTTTCAGGATGAAAAAACATTAATTTAGCCTGAAAATGTGTGTGTCTTTATTATTCATTCTAGACATAAATGCATTAAAGTGAGGCAGGTACAATGATATAATCAAGGCCAGGTTAGAATTTCTTGGTAGAAACATCTAAAAGGAAAAATGGAAAGAATAAATTTAGGAGTATGTCAGAGCTTCCTTCCTTGGCCTCATGCTCCCCTACTCAGACAACTGAAAAGGCTTCAGCCCCAAGAAAGCCTAGATCTCAAGACAGCAGCTGAAGATAAGCAGCACCTGAAACTTCGCACATCTTAATTACTTCCTTGCAGCTTCTTGCAGAAGTCTTTCAAGTCATTAACACCCCCGATAACTGGAGAAACATCCTCTCCCAAAGGGTGGAAGGGCTTACACCTTACGGAGGGTAAAATTCTCCAGCTCTGGCATCCATGATGAAAGGATGTTGGTATGATATGATCAGGCAGACTTGGAGCAGGGCCAATGAGCTGCATGGGGAACACCATAAAGTCAGGCTGGTCAGTGCTCCACTGGCAGCAGTTATACAGACAAGCATAACCCCAATGGTGTCATTCCCACTCATTTTTGCTTGTCCATAATTGTGTAGTCCAAAAACTGTGTAGTTGAGTGCAGAATGTGCTCCAGGAAAACCAGACATTTTTTCCAAGAAACCTGCCTTTTGGCTTAGAAAAGCTGTAGATAAAAACTAAGATTCAAGGTCTAATGAGAAACATTCAGATTGACAGCAGAAATAGCCCTACAATGCTAACACTAATGCTGTGCTAAACTGACCGATACCTATGACAGCGACTTCTCTATGTACTGAGCTCAACAATCACTTCTGTGATAACTAGAGAAAAGATCATGTTAAGATTTCGTCCTATTACATAATTGAAAGACCAGACTACATCAATGACAAAATTAATTGATTAAGATTTTTACTTGGGTGGTTCAGAGAAGAACTTGACTTATCAATGTATCAACTTGGATCAATCACTAACCCACCTTGCGTTAACACTTGTAATGAAGTTAAAGTATATTTCAAGTAGTGATTCAAATACTGCGAGACTCAGCTTTCCTTAGAGCTATTACAGCAACTATAATAGGCCACTGAAACATATTCCTCAAATTCAACACCTGAAGTTTAAAAAGCATAAAGATGATCTTTTCTCCTAGACAGAGACATTTTCCTTTGTCCTAAGCACGAATGCCAGAAGCTCAGCCTCAAAGGCTGCTTAAACTCCTCTGCCCTTTTCTTCTCTGACCACAGCTTTTTGCCTGCTGCTCTTAACCTTGCAGATAGGCACAGATAGCATGATGGTTATCTTACAGGCTGGAGATTTGGCAAGCTGCTTTTCAGAGACCAAAACAAACAGTCCTCTGTGGATTGGTCAGCAGGACACCAAGGGGTATAAAACTAGTTTGGCCCCTCCCCGTGTCCCAGTATATCAAGGTTTAAGCTTCATTGACTCCAGTATAGCAACCTTAATCAACATTTTTCATGCCTCAGAGAACAGTACAGCTGCTAAACTTTCTTAGTAAGTGTTTTACAGCAGGGGAAATTGAACAGGAATTAGCTGAAAAGAGATGACTTACTTCTGGCCTTATTAAGCAGTAATTTATTATAACTCAAGCTGTAACATTGTTTTGCTCTAACATGAAAGACAAATGTTGGTTGAAGTGATTTAGCTAAGTAATTCCTTCTGATTGAGTCATTCCCTGCATTTTCTCTTGCAGTATGGATTTGCACCAAATTCAGGAAGCCAAATGCACTGTGGTAAGACTCAGAAGAAAGTCCTACATTTCTAATTTCCCATTAAGTAAAGCAGATGGAGTCAACTTCCCAGGACTTACTGGCAATATGATCTTTATAAAGCTCACCTTGAGATTTCACAGCTTTTTTGTTTTAAATGCAATGCATTTCGTATTACCTTATTGAGCCTGTGTTGGCAACGTTAACAGAATATTCTGTTAGAGAAGGCAGGTCACGAAAAGGGGCCACATTCTGGCATTTCATTGAATTGGCACTGAAGATTCTTCTACTGAATATATTTTGCCTTTGAAGACCAGTTTTATTGTAGTAGACTATTAAAAATTCTCTTATTAAAGATAAAATACTTCTTTTTAAGGGGCATGTAACTGGTCTTACTACAAACTTCATAATGGAATGGGCATATAGCAAGCATAACTCCTTATTCAGGTAACACCATGCACATACACTGCGCAATATCTCATTTCAATCAATTCTTAGCTAGAGTTTCGGAGGACTAAGAAGCCTTCTAGCATCCTAGATACAGTACTGCATCTTTGAGAGGTCTGAAGCACAACTGCTTTAAATTGGAAGCTGTCAAGTGCGGTGCCAGCCTTTGAAGAACCTAACGAGATTGCAGCTCTTGTCCAACCTGTGTCTGCAGATGTTACAGAGCATTCTTTTTACAATAGTTCAAGCAAATGATCTCCCACTAGCCAGGACAATGAGTAGCCCCTGCTGAGGACAGAAAAAGTAGATCTTTCCCAGAATGGGACATTTCCACTCAAGTTAAGGATAGGCCATGTGATAAGGTTGTGCAGAGGAGGCATGTCCATGTGTTAAATCTTGACATAGCTATGTACAAACATCTGGTTCCTGGAAGAGGGCTGCCAAGCATTTCTCTTGTTAGCTGAAAGTTGCTTGATGTTCTCAGCTTTTGTTCTTTGAGATGAAGACCCCGCAGGAGGTACACTCCATCACAACAGCAGTGCATTATCTCCTCTTTCCCTTTCCCTTTCTCCTTTTCCTAGGTAAAGAAAGATCAGGAATCAAGCTAAATATATTATTTCCCACTGGCACCCAGAGCAAGGCAAAAAATCAAACCATTGTAGAGCAAATGTGTGCTTTGCAGACTCAGCAGCCTGGAACTGTGGAACTGTAAAGAGGAGTAAGAATGTGTTGAATGCATATGATCGTCTGTAATTACATCTACCTTCTGTCTCAACTCTAGAATCATAGAATAGTATCATTTTTGTTGGAAAAGACCCTTAAGATTGTCAAGTCCAACCATTAATCCAGCACTGCCAGGTCACCACTAACCCATGTCCCTCAGCACCACGTCTACATGGCTTTGAAACCCCTCCAGGGACAGGGACTCCACCACTGCCCTGGGCAGCCTGGGCCACCCTTTGACAACCCTTGCCATGAAGAAATTGCTCTTCATATCCAACCTCAACCTCCCCTGGTGCAACTCAAGGCCAGTTTGTCTTGTCCTATCACTTGTTCCTTGGGAGAAGAGACCGACCTGACCTGGCTCCAACCTCCTTTCAGGGAGCTGTAGAGAGTGAGAGGGTCTCCCCTGAGCCTCCTTTTCTCCAGGCTCACAACCCCAAGTCCTTCAGTCGCTCCTCATAAGCCTTGCACTCTAAACCTCACCAGCCTCATTGCCCTCCTCCAGCATGAGAAAAACCACCATCTCACTCTAGCACACTGCTTCTGGGGGACACGAACTCAAACTCTGGACAAACACACAGCTGAACGCTGTGGCCAGCAAGAGCCAACCGACATAAGGATGCAAGACTGCAGTGTCCCGTGCTGCAGCTGTGACGAGAACAGGAAAGGTGCCGGAACAGTCAAACCACCGGTCTGGCTTCTGTGAACAGAGGCTGGAGTGCAGGCGATGTCCCTGAGCACAGCCTGGCTCTGGCTGCAGCAGAGCTCAGCACAGGGAATTCAAAAACAAGCTGCACATAAGGACGGGGTGTTCTCCCCATAGAGATTGCAACAGCCGCTCAGTGTACACTTCCTCACTGTAGAAAATTTATGCCCTGCCTAATCTAAGGCTCAGGAATGGAGCAAACCCCTCTGCAAAACACTGTTAGTGAAAGCATAGTTGTGTTCTGCTCAGTGTGGTACTCAGAGGAGCAAATCCCAGCCCACACTAAGAGCCCGCGCAGCTCTGGGTGCCTGAACCAAAGGAATATATTCCAGGGCTTGGATTCCTTTCCCTGATGCTACATGTGAGGAGTAAAGGTGATAAACACAATCTGCACAAATTCCCAGAATTTCCACAGGACGGCAGCAGCAGCACTCACAGGCAAGAGACTACAAAAGAAAACCATGTCAGAGGGAAGCAGGTTTCTAATTTTAATGTGAATTCAAGCGGTGTCTTAAAAACCTTTTGGAAGTGGATATAGCGTTCTGAAACACAAATGACACCTTCACCAGCACGTTTCAGCACACGTGAACCAAAGGAACAGCTCCCTGGAACAGTGGGCAGGGCTTGGCAGGGACGTGGCGCTGCTGATCGCCTCACCTGGACATACGCAAAAATTCTAAGCACCGAACGCAGGAACTGAATCGGAGAACACAGCGTTAAGTCCAGCCCTACCTGCAGCGAACTCATAGCGTCCATTTCCATGTCACCTTGCTCTGCAAGGCTGTTGCTCATCTCATCTCTGCCGATATTACGGGAGGAGATGAGATCCCTCTGAAGTCATGCAAGTGCAAGGTGACTTACCATTCAGAAGAAACGCAATACAAAGACGTAGGAGCTGACGACATCTCCATTTCTCTAAGGCACTATACCTCCTCATGTGCCATAGTCAGTCTTCCTATTTTCTTAGTAAGTGGCTCAAACCCACAGGCTGCAAAGTTAGAAATCTTACCAAATCTGCCTATAGTGAAAATGCATAAATCTTTCTCTTACAAACTGCTCATTAAGACTATTTCCACTGTTAGCAGGACCTACTGCTGGTGAATACTGGGTCAAAAAGCTAATTCCCTTACAGTTGTTTCACTGTACTTAATGATTACTGCGTCTGGAAATGAGAGCAAAAATATTTTACTCTTTATTCAACATGACATCACCTTGACTTACATTCCAGGAAAATTAATGAAATGCCTCTGATACAGACTACCTCTGCTGCCAAGCTTGCATAATAGATCTGCTTTATCTGCTGACCTGTGCAGAAATGTATTAGAGAATAATACTTGTGCTTTCTGTGTTGCATTTGCTGTAAATTTGCATCCTTCTGGGAAAATTCTGACAGACCTATTTAGCATCTCAGATCTGACTTCAACAGGGGCACTTAGCTATTCCTGGTTCCACTAATGTTTTTTTAAAACCTAGCAGCTGAATGTGACGCTAGGGCTAAAGACACAGACAGACCTACGCAAGATGCTGGAAAAGCACAGAAAATATTTCCTTCCCTTAAGCTGCAAATCCCTACAAGCCATCCCTACTTCTGAGCTCACAGCAGAGGAAGCACCCAAGATGCTCCTACCATAGTTTACGGAAAGTTCCTCTTTCCATAAATTACAGCATCAGCACATGCAGGCAATAGCACTAACTCTACTGTACAAAGTCTACTTGGGTGTTGTCAAATTTACCCAATTATGCCCAACAAACAGCATCCCAAGTATCCTGTATTTTGTTAAACACGACAAAGTCAATTAAAACTAGCCCAAAATCTTGGTTATTCTTGGTGATGGTGGCACAGGCTTCACTGCCAGTCACAGACTAAATGGCAAAGTTTATAGAACCCTTCACAAGGGTGCCAGGGAGGGGAAAAAGTAGAACATGCTGTTTTCATGAACATGCTATTTCAAACTTCAGGTAGATTTTCTTAGCAAACCACTATGATTTATCCTGTTTCTGCTTTATCCTGTTTCCTTATGATCCTACTTTTCTCACCAGTGAAAATTGATTCTGCCCTGCCAAAGAGGAAGCATTGTCAAGAACATCTACATCCGTGCAGTTTAGGAAGTAGATTTACATCCACGGTACTATTAACACAAATGTGAAAAGTGACCAAGTTTATAATATGGTAAAATGGCTGCTAACTGGAATACATTAAGAAGGATTAAAGGTGAGCTCTGAGACTGGAGCTACTGTTTGAATGGAAAAAGCATCTCCCACGACCATCCTATCCACTCTTACATTACTGATAATTGTTATTAGATTCAGAGAAAATCCTTGTTTGCTGACTTTCAATTAACCACTGAAGTCAATGAGCAGCCAGTAATAACTGATGGATTCTAGAATAAGGCCGTGACAGTGAAGAAGTCAAGCACAATTGCTGCACGATCTTTTGTACCTTACCTTTATAAAGTCTTAGCCCTTAAAGCTGGAAATGTCAGTTATTTGCTACTCTGTCATGTAATAGCTGTATTGGTGAGTCAGAAACATTTTTTGTAACATCTCATTCATTTTCACGCGCGAAAAATGCAAAACAGAACCAAAATAAAAGAGCACTTGGAAAACAGTTACCGAGCAATAAACTCCTCTTACTTTAGGACAAAAAAGTTTGAAAAGTTTTCCTTCCAGTTGCTCACAAATCTAGATGAGCATACGCACAATGGCACACACAAGTTCAGTCTGTGTTTGCATGTTTGCAGATTGGTTCAATACTACATGATCTTTATCAGTGATATTACGAAATGTCTTTGCAGACTTGTCTGTGACACACTTCACAAGCTGCTGTAATAAGTTTCTAGTTGCCAGCAGGCTTATCTTTTATCTTTTACCCCTGAATAACAGAGCAGAGAGTCCATTACTAGCATTTTTCACAGTTTGATTTTTTTAAAGTACCATTTTGGACAGCAAAGTTATAAAGCAAATTCGTCCGTCTCTTTCATTCCTCTAAAATAACTGCACTCTATCCTTGGAGCTGACCTGAAAGCTTGAAATTGAAATAATGCATATCTCAGGGGAAAACACAAACCGTACAATAAAATATGAGCATCCTCAATCTAATGCACTATCCAAAGAAATTGAAGTGAAAAATATTTTAACACTTTCTCAGCTACTTGCACTAATAAATGCTATACACGCATCAGCATCAGCTTATCATGCCACTTAGCTTCAGGTGCACCATCAGATGGGTAAATGTTTCTCTTCCTAAGTGAAGACCTAATTTCAGAGAAGAACAAAAATCCATCTCTGACCCCTTGTAAGCTAGAGGAAGCTATTAGTAAGTGCAGGGGGCAGAGAACCAGGGCCTAACAGGATTCCACACAGGCACGGAGCACCGTGGGATGTCCGGCTCCACACAGGGCTTGCTATGGCACCTTGCCCAGGGCTGCACTGAGCAATGAAGCTCTGTGCGTGAGCACCTCCTCCACGGGTTCAGTGTTCCACAGACCTTAGCGTGTCAGAACGGTTTCAGAAGATGTAGTGATCTCTAATGAGCAAGCACTGACAAAATATTAAAAGTTTCCAACACCATTTCACAAATTGCTTTCAGTTTCTGTGTTTTCATCATCCTAAAGCAAGGACAAACCCCGTGATTCATGCTCCACTTGAAAGAGAAATACTGAGCGTTAAGTGGAAGACCACCTCCTTTCCTGGGAAGGTACCTGTGATTTGGTTTTGAACAAGGAGTTTTCTAATGATGAAATAAACTTCTGAAAAAAGCACAGCAAGTCTATACATACCCCACAGTTTGAATGCAACAGAAAGCCAAACTACAAAATGGCTCTTTTCATATTTCAAAAATATTAAATTGGATACAAACAATATAATTTATAATATGTATATTTTCATTTCCAAGGCTTCCACATATATTGCAGGCAAATGTTCAACTGTGCCAAATCAAAATGCCAAATACTGAACCGTTTAATCAGCTAACTCATCTTCAGAAGTGTGTGGCAGTTTGTAGCTCGCTTTGCTCACTGTAAGTTTCTTCTGTCTTACGTAAGATGTAGTTCTGACTCCCTCAGTTCATTATGCTGAAGAAACAGTAGAGACCAGGAGGAGAAGCAAACATTGTCAAGGTTGACAGGAATGTTAAACAAGTTTTCTCCCAACATCCTGCTCAAGATCCAATCATTTTAGTAATAGCAGTGAAATTAATTTCAAACATTTTGTTCTTTAAGTGAAATGTTACCATTTCATGTTTCTAAATGTGCTTCAAACAGAAAGAAGAGCTGCCAAAAGTTCTTAATTATGAAAGACCCTCTAGGGAGGATAAAAAGCCTCCTCATTTAAGCTCTTGGCATTTATTATCATAACTCCTGTCAAGAAAGGAACAAAGTGTTCATCTATATTGCATAAGTTTTCAATACAGAATGCATAAAAATTAATTCATGGAATAAACCTCTTGTGCTTAACTAGAAAGCATCTGCCAACTAGATTGTTGCCAGATCCCTGATCTTGTTTTGTAATTACATTTTTAAATTTGACTTTTTCTCAATATTGCTTCTAGATGTCTCTTTTTTAAATAAAACCAGTACACAAAACCAGGTTTCTTAGTTCATCTGATATAAGTTTTGAACAGTATTTAATTATTTTAGTTTCTCTCAACGAGAAGTGCCCATATTCTGGAATTTCACTCCAACTTTCACTGTAGCTGTCATTCACATTCCCCTGAGCCTTTTGTTAATATCTACCACAAATCAAATCAGATTATCAGATTCTTCCTTTAGCCATGCAGAAGGGCAGGGGGTTTCTTTTCTTTGTTGCCAGAGGCATGCCTAAACACTGCAAAACTCCCTCACAGGAGCAATTTAGAGCTGAAACCCAGACAAGACACCAGTCTGTATTCACACTGCAGCCCAAGAAACGCAATGCAGATGGATAAAGCTGTGACAGGCCACAGCTGAACACATTTTAAGGTTGGTTGGGGTTTTTTTGGAACAAGTATTCTACCTTGTGCTAAACTGCTGACAAGAAACAAAAATGCTAAGCAAAAAGTATGTTGTCTTCTTGTTTGTTACCTACAACATTGGATAGAAAATACAAACACACTCCCACATGCGGAAATACCCTGCTAGGGCCCAAGGATATTAAAATACCCGATACTAGACAGGTCTGTACAGCAAAACAGCCTTGGCATTCATGTGGCACTATGGAGTGGCTCCTGACCATTCTGGCTGTAAGATGACCTTCCTTGTGGCTGTTCATCTCCATTGGAGATCACTGCTCCCAACCTCTGTGTCAACCAGTTAAAGAAGCAAAGTCTGTAAACTAGTAAGTTGTGTTGATTACTGAATAAATATGTAACCAGAGAGAACAGAAGTGTATTTGTGTTATTTGACTAAAAATTCAAGCAGCTGTCATAATCTCTAGTCATGAGTGGAGATAACTGACATTTCTGGACACAAAGGAAAACATGTAGAATACAAGCCGCGACTTGAAATCTTATCTCACTTCCATTGACATGCAGGGATGGCCACTGGCTTTAACAAGAGTAGGGCAGGCTCCTCAAAGTCTCTCTTTCAAAACACCAATACTCACCCTACATTTCACAGGCTGAATACAGCCCCATTACAACACTGTTTCAACAGCCGGTGGAACTTTAATGACAAAATCAAGTAAGAAAGGGAGCTGTTATCAACAAAATCATACAGCCCACTTCCTTTCTACCCCCTTTAAGTCCCAAGCAAAAATAAAGTCAGTGTGACACACACTGATGACGGGTGCCGTTTGATACATGTCAGATCAGCTGATGGTCTGATCATGCAGTAAGGAAAAGACAAAGGACATAGCTCTTCTCACCCCTAGAATAAAACAGGCCAGCTGTCAAGATCTGTAGGAGTGGGTAAATTCGTTCAGAACAAGCTGCAAAGAAATCTACTAACATTTTACTCAAGCAAAGTCCCCGATTCTCTTGCCACAATCCCAGTTGTCAGGAAATAGGAACAAAAATGTTACTACAGGCAGCACCAGATGGTTTCTACTTCCCAAAACTTAGTGCATCCCTACAGAAATAGGAGTGGAACTGCAGAATATATGGGCCATAGCCATAATTAACCTACAGCAGCAAATATAAGGAAGTTCCCATTTTATATGTGGCTTTTCATCAAATATTTGAATGTTTCCTAGTACTAAGCACTACAGCAAGATCTAGGTTCTTTTTTTCAGCTCTCCAGTGCCATATGTGAGCAACATCAACCTCATAATTAACTCCTAGTATTGGGTTCTGACCCTTTTCATTATCTCTTCTCTGCTTTTTTAGAAATTTCATTTTTAAACGACAGATCTCACTGAAAGCCTTGATCTTGCACTGGGTTCTCTTATCCCAGTTCTTTACTTTAGCACACCAGTCTTCTCTGTAATGAAGATTTCAATCATGTTACTGTTTGCTTTCCTGTCAACCACTGACTGGTTGCAAGCGTTAATGAACTCTCTGTACCTCAGAGGAAGCAACTGTAAACCTGTCAGGGTTAATGGTCTTACAGACTGGTGATTTCACTCCATGCTCTCTCAAAGGCAGCAGGAGAGTCCTACAGCCTGACCTCCACAGCCACGCTGCCTGCCAGGGAGTAGGAGGGAAGGAGGAGGTATGGCTAAGGGAGCCAGGCACGCTCCTGTGTTTTCAGTAAACACTGCCTGGAAAATGGGTCTGCTTTATAGCACAGATTAGAGACTAAGATAGACAGCAGCTGGCTGGAATGGAGAAGCCCTCTGAGGGGAACTGCAGGGTTTGCTTGGGGAACGATGTGCTAAGGAATCGGGCAGCAGTTGGTGCAGAAAGATGTAAAGCAACATTGGCCTTAGTGTAGTAGCTGAATGTTACAGTGTGGGTGGAGAATTAAATTAATGACATCCTCTGCAACCATTGTAGCCATGCAGCTGCTCAGTCACTGCACAAACCTTCCTTACTGCCATCCTGCACAGCTGATCATACATCTGAGCCTCATTCCTTACAGTTTCAGCTCCCTCTCTAAAAATTATTTATAAGGGCGTACATGTCATAGTAACTGCAGCTTGTTTGGATGAGTCCAAATTAACACAGGCACTCAGTGCTGTATCGGAAAGCAGTCCCTGGCTGTTTGGTATTCCGTGGTGCTGCGGCTACATTGCTAAGAGTGTTCGAACCAGCCGGTTCAAAGATGGCTGGGAAACGTTTGCACAAATTGCAACACGCAATACCTCCCATCTCCATTATGAGAACAGCCTGACCATAACCAACTTGTCTCCAAAGAAGAGTAACATGAAATACATTTCCAGGCAAGACACTGAAAAGGCAGTGAGGTCTCAGGCTGCCTTTCTACTGAAGAGATGACCCAGCCTACCTGGAAGTGTGCGTGCCAATGGCACTAGAAGTACCGGATATGTCCTGCTCAGCATTGTCCTCCTGGTGGAGTATGATCTCAGAGTACCTGATCAATTGCTGGCTTAAACCTTGATTTATTTGGTGACTTTGGTAATCTAAGTCATGGACTTTCTTAGTTCATCACTTGCAAAATTAGATTGTATTGTATAGAAATGTTGAGAGGATAAAATCTGTTAATGATTCTAAGATATTCAAGTGGAGTGGTGGTGCAATAGGTCATCTAGTTAGACAGCAATTAAAAGACGTATGAATCAAGGTCTTTTCCAGTGACTGACTTACTTTAAGCCTTATGAAACTTACAGTCTTTCAAAACTGAAAGTAACAAACGCTGTGATTCGCATGTTTCCTCTTTTATTTCCTTACCTGACGTTTCTGTCTAATGCACCAGCAACTATCAAGAATGAAGTACCTGCTTAATTCAGACACAGACTCAGAGTCCTTACTGTCCTTCTAAAGATGGTTATTGAAAGCATTTCAGAGACTACTGGCGTATGGTGTTGGCACCTTTTTTTCTTTTTCTTTTAACTTCTGGACCATTGTTATTAAAACAGACCAGCACTCAAATTTTCCCTGCACTTTAAAAATTCTGAGTGAATTGCTTGGTGCATCTGGCAAGACTGGAAAAGCAGACTGGCTTCAAACTTACTTCCTTTTAATTCCATACTGCACTGCAGTCACAATGCACTCTTTTCTCTAGGGTCAGTACATATCGCATCCTCACCTACACTTGCTACCTTCAAGAATCAAGTTTTTGAAATCAATAGAATCAGTCTGAGTTTAAATTCCTGTACAAACATGGTCTGGCTCTTAGTGTAGGAGTGGCAAAAGCAGTTCAACTTTCTTTTGTTTGTCTTTTTGGCATTCCCATAATGAAAAACTCCATTTCATATGCAGGGTGAGATATAACATACTGGTCAGTCAAGGCATCCAAAAATGAAACTTATGTCAGGAATCTCTTAGCTGAGTCACTTGTAATTGGATTTCACCTTTCAATGGCCATATCATTCTTTATAATCCCTGACTTCTGTACTCCTAGGAGCTGAGGCACTACTTACCCACTTACCGTGCTTTTGAGCAATAATACACTAACAGCTACCATCTTTAAGTATCATGTGCAGAAAATATATGAGGTTGATGCTTGGAAGACAGTTGTTTGCCCATGTAAAAAACAAACAAACAAACAAACAAACATATTTTAAAGAAAAAGCCTATGGGTAATGAATTATGTTTTCAGTGAATAGCAGACATGCAACCATAGTGTAGTTCTCACTCTATGGAACTAGTCATTGCATACACAAACAACTGCTTTTTGTTTGGAGGGATTATGGCTACATGTCTCTAGGGTATTATTACCAATTTAGATTGCAAAAGACCCTTAAGATCATCGAGTCCAACTGTTAACCCTGCACTGCCAAGTCCACCACTAAACCATGTCCCTAAGTACCATGTCTACATGTCTTTTAAGTCTATTTTATAACTACAGAATAAGGCTGTGTTTTCACTGAGGAAACAAAGATTTCTGTATGGAATCGACAATGTTTTATCAGTAAGGTATCCATTGAGTTTATACATTACAGTTAAACATCATTATGTTTTGTGCAAGAAAAAAAAAGTGAAAATTCTTCTGCTTGGTTTGAAAGCGAAGGTTTGGAAGCGAAGCATGCAAAACTAGCTGAGCAAATACCTATGGAACCAAAAAACCAATAATTTCCAGGATCCTTAGGCACATCTGGCTATACAAAGTAACACAGGATTATGACTTTCTTCTTTTTGAATTCATAAAGACTTGACATTTCACTGCAAAGAAAGGTCTGTTCATAGATTGATTTTAAAGGAAATAGCCTTGAGGTTGCCCTAATCCTAGCTGGGAGATTCAGTACAGTAAGTCTCAGATTCACACCACTTGACAGGATAGCAGCTAAGACAACTGGTTCAGAAAGTGGAATCAGTGGCAGATCCAGTCTCCTAGGGACTCACGGGTCAGGTCTTCAGCTACTCTAAATAGACAGGTTTCAGCGCTCTACCCGCAAACGTGATCCTTCTTTTCCTGGCTGACACTATGTTTGTGACAGAGGCAGATAAAAGAGCCCATTTCCCCCCATGTTTTATTCCTTCATACTGTTGTTTTTCCAGGAAAGCTTTTTAACATTTCTTACATGAAATGCTGAATTGAATGTGGATCTCTGAGATGTCTCATTTTCCCTAATGCCCATAGTTAACTGAAATATTAAATATATATAGTGCAAGTCTCTTATTATTTAAAGGTTAAATTAACATAATTACCGTAATTAAGACAACTGTTTTTTTCAATCTGTTACATCTCAGCTTTTCCTGAAGGCAGATTCATTATCTGCAGGCCAGCTTTTATCTATCAGTGAAAGAATTACTGAAATTGCTACCATTAAGGTTCATCAAGACAAGTACATCACCACTTACCTCAATATTACTGATTTCTCCACAGACTGTCTAGTGACCAGTTGTGTGGCTCATTAGAAAGACCAAGTGTTAATTAAAACAACTTATCTTAAATACAGTCGTCAAAATAAGGTGAAATAGAAAAGGTTGTACTGGAAACAAAAAAAAAAAAAAGAAGAGGAACAAAAGAGCACACACACGATAGCCAAGTGGGATACCATTAAGAGAGTTGCAGCACAAGCTCCCTCACTGACTACATCCAAGCCCACCTTGATGTGCACCATGGCCTTGCCTTCATGGCAACAGGCACAAGGATACCTTAACTCTTTCTAGGCTTCGGAGATAAACGTAAGCAATTCAAAGCATGAAGTTTTAATGGCCTGTGTGCCACAGCAGAATAAATATGATACACGTTGCACATCATCAAGGGAGCTGCAGCACAATGCCTCTACACCCATAGCCACTCCTTCATCTTATTCTCAAGTGATCAGCTACCTGGAATACCCTTGCAGCTATCAGCACAATCTGACAGCCTTTTATCCTTCAGAAGAAATAAAATCCAGTTAAACTCTTCTTTTTAACTGATAACTCGTATCACAGTGTGCACTCATAAAAACAGTGCTATTTCATTTAAATATGATGTCTCAGTTACAGTAGCAGCCATATAAACTTTACTGAATTTTTTATTGTTACATACCATTCCTTGCAATAAAGGCAACTCAATCACTCTTTACTGTCCTGGAAAGGGTTGCTATGTTGTAAGATCAGTCTGGCAACAAGCATACCTCAGTATGCCATTTTCTTTAATGTAAGAAAGGCCTTTTTATGTTCCACTACATGTTTTCTTCTTTATAAAAAGCCTGAGGAACTGCTTAGAGGCAGGGCAATGCAATACATTGTAGCGCAAAAAGGTAGGGGAGTGGGGGAGAACAAAGGAAAAAAAAAAAAAATTGCAGATGTTAAATTCTTTTATCATCCAAAGAAGTGCAGCATAAACACTAGCAGCTCATCACACCTACACACTGTCATCACACCTCAGCTCTCCCTTCCATGAAGCTCGTAAGAAAGCATCATTTCCTAAGACTCTTCTACTCTTGCCTTTCCTCATGAGAACAGCAGTACAAAGGACCACAGTAAAGGATCTGCTGCATTACCACTGTCCCTACACACCTCCAAGACTTTCATATTTGCTGATCACAAGTGTACACTTCTTGCAAACAGCTCACCACGGTTGTCAAACCCCTGGCGTCTTCTCTGGAAAACCTGAGTGCTGCTATCAGATACTCTGGGATTACCAACTGAGTCACAAAAATCAGCATTCAGACTTTCAAAAGATTTAATCTCTGTGCTAAAATTCAGGTCCTTTATTTGGTGCCTTTTGCTACAAGCTGAAAACCCAGACTCCACTATCACTGGCTGCCCGCTGTCACAGCGGCTGCCCACTTGTGTCAAATCTGGCCTTACAAAGCAGTTCTGATCAGAAGTCAGACCACAAGCAGAAAGTTCAAGTGGGATCTTTGGGATCTGGGTTTCTGGTTTCCATTTTTAGGAATAAAAACCATTAAAATATTCTACCCTAATTTCCTTTTCCTGTTTGGTGAGTTTGCAGTGTGCCAGCAATGCTAGCTGTTAATTTAATAACCATTCATGACTGTATATAGACTATATTTCTTTCCCCTACTACATGACTACTAAATCTCAATGGCAAGCTAATGTTAGGGCAGAGCAGAACCTTTCCACGTGCCGTTATCTACAGAACTGTTCTTTTTCTGCTACAAATGATCAAGCTTTGTGGCAGTCACTTTTTTGGTCCACCTAGAATTATGGTTCAGACCCTGACATTTCTGGAACTGAAAGGATTTTATTAAGTAATCTAAAGATCAGCAACTGTTCCGACTGTTTTCCAAGGCAATTTTCCTGCCTTGACTGTTAGAGTAGCCAAAACACTATCACTTTTTCTGGAAGATCAGAAATGTGTATCTTTAATGAAGCTCACTATACATGCAAAGCTGGATTTTACAGACTTCATCATAAATTACCTTAACTCTCTATTACATTTATATAGTGTCCTTCACCCAAGGAGAAAATTATTTGATTGATCCTTTTCTCCTGTAAACAAAAACACCAACTCTCATGATTCCACTACTTGTATCAACAGGGTCTACCCAGAGACAGCTGTTCAAACATTTGTTAAATCACTTCACAGCAAATAACAACGTGGTGCAGTTTGCCTGTTCCTCATTTCAACTTAAACACAGCAATATTTAGCATGCCCTAAAAAAAAAAATAATAGGCTGCATGCATAAGCATTCACAGAGAAATATTTTATCTTAATCCACAACATCCTCCAAGTCTCAGAGGATACTGGAAAGTTCCATAGGTAAGTAATATCTACAAGTTTGTGAGAGATGAACTGACCCATTCATCCCGAAACCTAATTCCTAAGAATGTGCACAGAGGAGTCCAAAGAATTTGACTTTACACTTTGGTGCCTAAAGGCTGAGCCTGATTCTGTATTTATTAATTTATTTTTTATATATTGTAGCAGAACCCACTATCCATTAAAAATGCCTGGATGCTCTTGTGATAGACACTCAGCAAACAGTGAAAAGAATTCTCCGCTCTATCACATTAACAGGAGAAAACAGAAACATGAAGTGACTTGGTGAAAGAAAATAATCTATGAAGTCAGGGAGGAAAACTCAACTTTTCTGACTTTCCTGTTAATGCCCAAACCCCTGCACCATTCTGGCTTCCCAATGTGTTCTGATCTAGAATTTCTCAGTACTGCACCCTTGAAGGTTAGACAAGCAAATTTGACAGTTTTGTCTTGTTTACTTAGTTCTGAGTAAGGAATTTTGTCTTTTCCTACATCTCTCCCTTTCCTACAGGGATCTTAGCAAGAACTTTATTAATTAAACAAGAAAAGAGATCATAATCGTAAGGAAAAAGTAGCATTGCCTTCATCTAGCAGCACAGGATTACCGCTCCTTTCTCAGGACTGTTTTGACTGTCCACTCTGTGTCTTTGGAGAGTCCACTTCTACTTGTTTGGAGAATTCTATCTTCTCCTTTTACCCTTACTAACAAATGACAGAAATTTCCAAATCCTTCCACTTTTTGGCTGTTCTCTCCGAGAAAAGCATAATGCACGGTATTTATACATTTTAACACTGCAATAAATACCCTATATAAGGCTGCACTTACTACTTACATCAAGTGTATTTGTTTTCATCAGTAGCACTCTTGCAGCTACTACGGCTTCCAATCAGCAAACAGCACTGGCACTTAGGCAGTAATAAAATAATATGCACCACCTCCAAAACAAGAAACGGAATTTCTATAATTCACCTAAGCCCTCTCCTCTCAAACAATCTTTAACTGGTATGGAATCAGCAATCAGCTGTTTTATTTTAATATGACACATAGTGACATAGAACATATCTATGGTGCAGAAAAGATAATGTGTGCCTTGTTCTCTGTGCATTCTCACATGACATTAAAAAGATACAGAAACTGAAAGTATCAATAAAATATAAGTATTGTTATTTTTTTTAAAAAAAAAGCATTTTCAAAAAAGCATACATCTTGCAAGAGAACTTTTTCCCCAGTATGGTGTTCTGAATCACAGGATCTGTCTTACTTCTTTTGGACATCCTACTGAACACAGGGAGATCCCTCTTTTAAGTGAGATTGACCAAGGTTGGAAAAGACCTTTAGATCATCAAGTCCAATCGGCAACCCAACACTACCATGACTAGACCATGTCCTGAAGTGACACATCTACAAGGCCCTTGAGGTAGCATAAAAATGTATGAAATACATAGCAATGCAAAACAGCAATATGCTTAAGTGTTTTAAATACCGACCTGGACAATACAAATATCACATATTTATTAATAAATGAAAAAATGCGTGGATTCCAGTGGATTTAAGATGCAATCATCAAGCTCCCTGTGTCAGTGCTAAATTCAGGTATTAACAGTCTAGGGAAAAAAGTTTAAGATCTTCATGTAACAGACGGTGTGGAAACCTAATGCACTACTAATGCACCAGTTGAGAAGCAAAAATTACATGTAAGAGGAGAGTTTTCAGCAGCATAATCATGATTTTGAATCTCAGTGAAGGAAAAAATAGTTCAAGTGCTCCAGACAAATGGATGATAGCAAAACATATTCATATGAAAGTTACTTTCTCAACATTTAATAGCTCTTCAATCTTATTGATTGGTAAATCATGCTCTCAAAATCTACGAGTAAAGAGGATAAAAAGAAAAGCATACAGAACAGACTTGACTCAGGGAAGATGAGGAAGCCCAGGAAGCCACCCTAGCTGCTATGTCAACTTGGTTCAATTTGGCTTCTGCAGCTTTAAATAGAATCTATAAAGCAACAAAACCCCCCAAATCAAAAGGAGCTCAAGACTGTGTGTTTTATATCAGGATTTACTTATTGTTTGCTCTTTCTCTGGCTGCTTCACCACACCCATCCTGATTGTCAAAGTGCTGATGTCATGGAACTTTGGAGATTTTTTTATGCCTTTCTCATAAAAAGATGACCTGTAAAATCTCTGAGGTTGAATCATGTTTGAAGATAAACAGCAAAAGCGTAAAGGAAAGCATCAAGCCTACTAAGCCAAGTGCCATTCTCACAGGTACTAGTACTGTGTTTACAGACATGATACTGGGAAGTTCTTAGTGAAGTTTGCTGGAACTTTCAAGAGAAGAGCAATTGTACCAGTTCCACATCCTGCAACCATATTTAGTGAGCCAAATCCCACAGGAGTTCCTTTTGCTTTTTTAACTTATTCTAATCAGACACACATGTGCTGGCTTTTCCCATCATAGCGTTCTATCTTTGAGGTGAAGAATTCAGCATGTTGTTCAGCACCCCCTGGAACGTGTCATTGCTGTCTCAACTTGTACAAAAACTTACTGCTTATGCAGAAGTTTTCTGATGAAAGCACAGTACTCCTAAAGCATAGGCTCCTGAAAACAGCACAACTATTGTATACAAAACCAAAAATCACATATAAGACACTACAAACAGGAGGTTAACAGCCTTTGAAATGTGCACATTCCCTGAGAGGGACACTACAAGGAAGCAGAATTACTGGGTTAGAGTCTTTCAGGAAGTAGCTCTGCTAGACTGGGAGCTCTGTCAAAAACAAAACTAAATCCGTCAGAGAAATAGGGGTTCTGAAGCAGTTAGTGAAAAGTCAGTGCGCCAGCAAAGGGAAGGTTTGCCAAGCAGGCTTGTGGGAATATCTTGCTGAAAGTCTGAATGTATTTGGCTTGGTTTCTGCCCTGAAACAGGAGAGAATAATTTAATCGTAAGAGAGTATTTTATGCTGTGTTGAAAGAGGGCTATGCCAATCAAATAATTGTGCTTTTGTTTTGCCGAGCTAATACTTCACAAACGGTTGCTCTCCAACACTTGTAAATCTAGTCTCACAGTTATTAAGAATAAAAGAAGAGAGTACATTGGGGTTTTGGTGTTTCAGTTTGGTTTTTTTTTTCTATGTAGTGGTTCTGACAAGGAGTGGTAACAGTCCCTCCTCCTGAGGAGTACTCTAGAATATCTGCTTATTAGAATGGAGCCTGTTATCAAAGAGAAGACTAATCTAGTAATTGGCATGTTTTTTAAACCAGCAGTGAACATAAGATTTTTTTTTTTTGTACTCCAAAAGCATGTTTCAAATTTTGTCCACAAGAATTTAGACTATTTTAATAGATTATGTGCTGTTTAATTTTTTCCGTTAAAGACCAAAAAATGGAGTTTAAAGGTATGCTGTTACCACAAATAGCTACAGGTTTTAAATACTTAATGTATCTGAAATCCTCATTTGGCAAATTAGTTAGAGCCTTCATTCAAAAAATGAGGAATGCAGTCATAGCAAAGTCTAGCTTGATATAGGCACATAAAAGAGCAAAAGGATAAATGAATAGTCTTTTTATTGAAATAATTGGGTTAGAACCTTTAGGTAATATTCCTACATGGATGCTAATGAACCCATTGCTGAGTTGTAATAGCTTTGTAATTTTGGTGCTTTTGTAACTGCAAATATTTAAGGAAATAGGGCAGATGAGGTTGGCAGTGGGAAGGCAGATGGCTTATTAGATTTACATGTCTAGGTGAGCAGACATGGACCGGCCAAACAGACATAATCAAGCCAACTAAGTCTTTAGAGACATAAGTGCAACCTGTTGCTGTATTTTTCCATTTTTTAAAATTTTCCGTCTATACTACTTCCCCTAATGGCAAATCACAACAATTTTCAAGTATCAAAATTAATTTTAAAATTCTGTTTCTAGGACTGGATTCCAACATGAATAGAGATTTGGTTTCAACATAATTGTTACAAAGAGCACTGGAAGGAAAAACATGTAACTGTAGGGAATGGGTATTTTTAAGCATTTAGGCTGTTATCTCTCACTGGAATTCACTGTGACTTCTAAATCATCTTGAAATTACAAACCATAGAATACAGTATTTGCCTATTAAAATAAAGAAAGAGTAGACATGATCCCTTTTAAGACTACAGTGCCATCTGTGACCACTTAACAGTTTGTTGTAGAGCAATTTATTCATTTTACAGTGTGTATTTTGAGTGTATACATAGCACAAGAACTAGATCTCATGAGTGATACAAATTTGTTTCTGAGGAGTAAGGGAATGTGATACTGGGATTTCTCTATGAACTATCTGAAAAGGTTTCCTGAAGGGATTACAAAAGCTTGGAGAGGGAAAGCTAAACAGAGAAATGTGTAAATGCAGTTTGGTGTAAGCAAAGATCAAGTCTATATCCCCTTTTATACTTCAAGATCTCTATCTATTTATAAACTTTATTTCTCAACCTCTAGTTTGCATGTCTTTGACAACCTTCATTCAAACCATATGCAAATACTAAATGTGTTACTGTCAGGGGTAACACGAGATGATTTCTTATTCCTTTAGTCAGATTAATCTGTTCATTCCAGAAGACTGTAGTTTTGAATTATATTGATATTTGCATTAACAGGAACTGGGTGTCATCTAAGCATGTAGTTGGTTCAGCTTTATGGGGGCCTATCAGAGGATTTTTAGTATTGTACATATGTCTTGCTTCACACTAAATATGCTCAATTGTCCAAAAGACCACCGGAGTCATACGAGTATTGTTAAGCAGCTAAGTTAGATGAAAATATGAGGTAAAGCACTGTTGCCTCTCCAAGCACAGCACTTTCACGCTGGCTTAGAACTATCTTCTACTTACTGTTTGATAAACTTACAAAAGCATGGAGTAGTTCTAACCATGATAATCCCATAAAAAGTACTCTCAGATCATCTGGAGAGTGTGTACAAGGAGCTGCAGAGCTGTGACCGAGTACTGCTGCTTGCAGCACATCCACAGCCTGAGCAGACAGGCTCCACCCCTAAATGCGCCACTGCATTTCCATAAACATTCATTGTGCTCTTTCAGTTAACAATATATTTTGAAGTTGAAAACAATGAACATGTCTGCTTGAAACATTCAATTTGTGAAGTTGGGGAAGTATGTTCATCTCCCGTGGCTCCTTTTTCTCTATGTTCTTCCTCAATAAGGCCTCAGCTTTTCACAACCACTGAAGAATTCAAAGAATGCCATTTACCAAGATACCACCCTGCTAATTAAAACTAAATACTTGTTCTGAAAGAATTTCATAGCAAATCTCAAGTCTTACACAGATAGGCCTTTAAAAACCATAGTATTAAAGCTGTCTCTTTTCCAGATGATGTCTTAGCCTTTCTTGTGCCTTTGCATTCTTTTACTCTATCACAATCATAAGACTGGAGGCTCCTGTATTATTATTGTTTCTTACCTTATAAGCCTCAGTTTTCAATAGTTGGTTCTCTTCTTGCTGGGTTGCTTTTAGAGCGGGGCTACACCGGTCCTTGTCAGGGGAGAGAAAAGGAGAAAGAAAGAAAGGATTAAAGGCCATAAGGGATTAAATAAATTGCTAGAACTTACATTCACTTGGGGCAAGGAAAGGTACATTAATGGCTGAAAAAAAGGAAAAAACATCAAGTGTAGCCCCCAAACACTTCATCATCTTGAAATTTACATATTTTCCATATTTTTCTTTTTTTCTGGACAGACAGATGAAAAATGCAGCTCAGATTTGTTTTCTGTGAGCTGTCATACATAAAAACTCTAAACTGGAAGACTGCTTAGCACCCCAGGACTAGCAGGAAGTCTAAGAAGTCTTCTGGCTACCACAGTGCTGCTGCATTTGCCCTGAGAAACAAATGTGGGCACAACACCTACATGTAAATATTTCAGGAATCCTGTCTCCTCACTTCAAAAATCTAAGCCGTGTCACATTGTTAACGCTAGAAGAAAAAACTTATTATGTGTGTCATAAAACCCCTTTTTCCTTGAACACCGGAGAACCAAACAACTCAGAAGACGAGCACAGCCTGCTCAAAAGCAGCAGCTTTTCTCACAGTCTATTGTCTCTTCCAACACAGACAGATGCAAGCAGTAAAATTCAAGGCAATTCCTCAAGATAAAGCAAATTCCTTGCACTGCATTTTGCCATGTACCTCTGCACTCGTGGACATCTGTGTTTTATTATCTCCATAATAGTTCAAAATATTATTCTACGATTCTTGCTTTTACACCTAAAGGAAGGGAGCTCACGACCCTGAGCAGCTGCAACTCAGTTTGCAATTGAAAAACCCCACTTCACAGCAGCTGTGAAGGTCAAGAGCCTGCTCTGCTGTGTGCAGCGTTATGGCAGCTGTGTTACATCCCCATACAACATACCTTGTCTCTGAGCACACCGAGCTTGGCAGAAGAGGTACATATGACTTGATGTATGTAAAACACTCTCGTGTCACTTCCAATATGCATGTACATTCCACTTTCCCTCATATCCCCACCCAAATGAGATGAAATCACTATTAGAGATGTTTGTATACATTTACATGAACCAAATGTATCCTAAGGTATTGTTTTGATATATGTATCACTGCATTTTGGCACAATACACAAATTTTCTACATATCTGGATATAAAGCATGACTGCAGAGAGAAATAAATTGATAAATGCAGCCATATCTGAATTCTCCAGTTCTGTGGATTGCCACAGGAGTTTCAGTTTTCAAGCCTTTTCCAACCTTGTTGAGCTTTCAGACTTTAGAGAAGGAAAAGAGTCTGTGAAATAACTAAGCCTGAAGCTCACGAACTGCACCTCATTTCAAAGATTATTGAAATATTCTCATTTAACAGTTTCTGAAATGAAACATAGCAGAATTCCAGGTCTGCAACAACTTGTCCTAATTTGCAATGCAAAGTTTTACAAAAGCTTAATGGAATTTAAGGCTTTTTTTTTTTTTAAATCCAGATACTCATCCTTCCAGAGTCTCAGAAACTGGCCCTGGCAGCCAATAGGGAGGCTGAAGTACTTTATTTATGTTAGATAGCCACATCTCAGGGCAGTTTAAGACACAGAGGAACACACTGGTACTTGCTGCCCATTGTAGCACTAGGAAAAAGGTTTGCAGCCCTGTCCTTAGACGCTGACATGATCCTTCCTATGTTACAAATCGCTTTACATGGTGGTAATGTCGCAGTTCAAAACATGCCGGTTTGGTTTCTTGCATCAAAATGAGAAATGTCTAGTGTACTGTACTAAACTTTATGCCTTCCTAGTAGATATATTAAGATCTAATCATACTGCTGAAATAATGGGTCTTATTTGCATGCTAGCAATTACGGCTGAAGTAGGCAAACAATACGAGAGAGAGAAATATGGCTTAAGATTCTTTTTCCCATATTATGAAATACAGAAGTCTCTCTTCCGGACTTACCCTTACCACAGTGCTGTAGGTGACATTCCTTACTGACACTCACAGTGTTTCAAAACCCTGAGGTGCAGTCAGATTGCCAACACCGAGTTTTCTAAACGTCTGGCTTGTGCAAACTGAGAGCATTGAGATTCCTATATAACAAGGGTTCAATTATTTCTGGTTTCTCAGATTTGAGAGCTACCCCTGCAGTTTCTGGAGCTGGTTGATGCCACCAGAGCATTTTCAATCCAAATTCAAACCAGGAGCTCTAAAAAGCGGAGACACTGTTGCTGCGCTTTTGTTTAAGGAGCATTTATCAGCAGTAGCTACACCTGAAGACAACTACTCAACTCCATCAGAGTGAAGCCCAGGTTTTGCTCACGCTTGCTGTATAAAAGTGAGCAGTGGATAATTAAAAAGTTTCCTTAGTTTTGCAGAAACAGCGCAAAGGTAAAACGGTACAAGTCTAAAGCCTAAAATGGCTTGGCGGAGATGGAAGGCCGGCTCCCCGGCGATGGCGGGGGCGGTACCGCGGGGAAGGCCGGCAGCGGCCGGGAGCTGCGGCCCGGGGACGTGCCGAGCACTCTGCCCGGCCTCCTGCCTCGCATCACGAGGATCTTTTTCTTACCCCCCCTCTCCGACTCGCTCTGTTTCCCCTCCGGCCAGGAACCGCCACATTAAACAACCACGCTATTGTCTGAGGCGCTCTGTGCGAAAGGCGAGTTTTCAGAGGCGGCGGTTTCAGGGGCACGCACGACAGGGCCGATGTAAGACCCTGCTAAGCGGCAGGGCTGGCTCCGCACCTCAGCGCAGGCTCGCAGAGTTAGCGCTGGCTTCGGCGCTGCCGCCGGGGTGAGGGCACGGGGGGTCCCGGGGCCGCCCCTCAGCGCCGCTGGCCGGAGCCGGGCACGGGCAGCGGCGGCGCGAGCGCCGGCCGTTGGCGGGAAGGCGCTGAGGGGAGCGGCCCGGGGTGAGGCGGCGGCGCCTGCGGGGCGGGCCCGGCCCGGCGCCCCAGCGCCCGGGGGCATTCGGAGTCGCCGGTGCCCTCGGAAGCCTCGGGCCTCCTGTGCTGCAGGGCCACGGGTGCCTGGAGTGAGAGAGCAGCCCCGGGTCCGTCCCGGGGACAGCGGAAAACCTCCACAGCTCAGGGCAGGAGTGACAGGGCCCGTGTCGCGGCTCACTTGTCTTTGAACTACAGTGACAGAGATACCAGAACCTTCCTGGAAATCTGTTCCAGGTGCTTGCTACTCTTGTTATTTATATATACATGAAAGAAGGCATAGGTTATATATATTTTGAGAGTTCAGCACCTCTTAACACTGCTCTGCAGAATAGTGCCCAAAGACTGAGAGTGTTTCAGGTGAGATCTTACCTCTCTTCCCTCTGTTTTCCACAGTACTTGTAGTTCCCAAAGCCTTGCTGTTGCACTCCAGTGATGGGACAGTTGCTGCTGTTCCTGTGACACTGGTAATGGTGCCCTGAGTTAGGCTGGTTTGGCATGACTTTTTTTGTGACAGATTCAGGTTACCTATTACTTTCACTTTAAAGTTTCTTGGCATTTGAAAAATAGGTATTCTGCTGACATGGTCAAAGGATTTTTCTTGGAATTCAGTGTAGCTAGCTGACTTGAAGATTTCTCCTTTTCCTCTCTCTTTAAAAAAAAAAAAAAAAAAAAGGAAAAAAGTGTGTACTTCCCAGCCTTTGCAATGCTTCCTCCATTTTCTGTCATTACCTAGAATGAACTGTGTCAGGTTTTATTAATTTAATGATTCATTTTGGGATATTCCTGACTGGAATTTTTGGGGTCTGATTCTCCCCACAAACAACAAGTGCTTCATTTCCCGGCTATATCAGTAACACAGTTTATGATTTTCTTACAAGATCACTGTTTTACTTAACCACATATACTTGATGTGGTCCCCCTTCCACCCTGTATCGTTGTTTACAAGGTCTCTCCCATCCACATCACCCTGCATCTTTTGCTTGCCATCCCAGTCCACCACCTCAGCACCTGATTTTTGCTCATTATCTTGCTCCCCTATCATTCCTGTTTATTTAATTTTCTGATTTTTTTTTTAAAGTATGGTGCATAACATATCTATTCTCCACTGAAGACTTGATGACAATCTGTTGCAAGCTACAGGTGTCTTGAAGAAGAACCTATTGTTGAAATGTTACTATTTCTAGTATTTTATTGTCCTTACTCTGCTGCTCTCTGTAAATGATCCAAACTCATTACTGAGGCAAAGTCAGTTATTTGAGCTTTCATGAGTTGTTCCCGTACATGACAAAAAGAAGAAAAGCTTATTTTGTAGTAATATGTCTGAAAGAAGATTAAAGGTGGGTTCTCTTTGTAATAACTGCCTGGATATGCTTTCCTCAAAGTCATATGCAGAAAAGACGGAAATAAGAGATTCTGTGATGCCTTGGTTCTAGCTTACAGTTCCAGTTTTGTGATGCAGAATTGTCTTCTTAGTATTTAACTGGCCTCAATGTGGAAGTGTAGCGATCTACTTTTAAATTTTCAGAATGGGAAGTGGGGAATCGCCTTTGTTCAGGAGACAATTGTGTTTTATTTATGGACTGACAGTAGAATTATAAACACAGAATATAACCTATTTTTTTTGAAGCCTAGAGAACTGGGAAAAATGAGAGTTAAAATAAAAACAGCAAGACACTTGGGTTTAAAGCATAACAGGGTGAAGGACCAGGAGGAAGTCGCCAGCGAGTAATTTTTCCTGTTATGCCTGATTTGCAGGAGCCTTAGCATCTGTTGTTTAGGTCTAAACAGTTCAAAGTCAGGCTGTACTTTTCCTGAAATACTGTTTTTTTAAAAAAATCTTTTAAATGTCTTCCTTCAGCATTCCCACACAGAACTCAAACATTTGCAGAGGCAGACAGATGTTTCTGCCCTACTGAAATTGAATAATACATTAGAAAAACAACTACTTTCAGTTTAACAGTTGTTGCCATGTATGTCATTTCTATGTTGCACAAAAATTTGTAGTGACTTTAGCTTTAGTTTTGTCCCTCTATGCCTTGGTGTAACTGGTGGTGGAGAAATGAGAGTTCCAAAGACTGGGTGGGCTAAAACAAATTCAAGGGAAGCCATTAACAGGAAATTTGGACATATATTGGGCTAGTTTTGATTTGCCTTGAAGAAATCAGTGCTACAAATATACAGTAAATGCACCATGAAACCATGCCTGCTTAACAAGAGCAGAAAAATCAATTCTACAAACAAAACTGCAATAAAAAAACCCATTTGTACTTATTTCTCACTTAAGACAATTTCATACCATGGAACTGTTGTCATGACCTCATTTTAGGTACAGCCACTGCCTTATACAATGAGCCTTACAAACCTGCTTGTAAATACAACTCATGACCCATTTCTCCTTTTAGTCCTTATTTTGGGTAAAGGTCCCTTCTGGTACTATTGCAAAAAACCCTTTCAGAGCTGAAGATGGTGTGTCCTTTGTGTTGCTACATCGAGGATATCAACCATACCAGATAAAAAAACCCCCCAAAAAACAACCCACCTCCAAACAACAACAACAAAACAATTCACCACAATACCCCACCCCAAACACAACCAAGAAAGTTCTAGCATGGAATAAAATTGTCTCTTGCTTTACGGTAAACTAGAATCATAGAATCATTATGGTTGGAAAGGACCACCAGGATCATCAAGTCCAACCTTCATCTTAACATGTCTCTAGACACTAGACCATAGCCTCAAGTGCTACATCTACTCATTTTTTAAATGCCTCCAGGGATGGTGACTCCACCACCTCCCTGAGCAGCCTGTTCTGACGTGGGAAAGGTCTTTGTTTTGTGCATCTTGTTGAGTTTAATAGTCAGGAATATTAAAACACATAATAAGCATTTATACATCGTTGGAGTTAAAATTTCTACCACCATTTCCAGGATTTAGTGGTAAATGTCCCAGCAGATAGACTAGGAAAAATCATGCAGGACATGGAGTGGCCTAAGACCAGGAACAGGCAGTGTAACCTGGCCAGAGGAGCACAGCTCAGTACCAAGCCCAGCGTGGCCTCAGGAGGACACTGATTGCCTGCTCTGCTCAGCACGAGGAAGTGCAGCTGTGTCCTGGGAAAGTCTGCAGGAACAGGCAGGGAATAGACTCACTCTCACTCTTTCTCCATTGTTCCCCGAGACCAGCACCCTTTACCAGGTGAAACTTGGTCTGACTGTGTGTAGCTGGTCTTCACCTACACTCTTCACCCTTCCCCTATTCAAACCATCCCTTTCTATCACCACATACTGGTTCCTGTGGCACCCACCCCACAGTACCCCTCCTACCACCTGTGCAATGACCTAGTGTTTTCTTCTCCATGTGGTCCAGAAGATATTTTACAGCAAGAACTCTAAAACAGTTGACACACGTGATGCTGACATTGCTTTCCTTTTCAGCCATTTCCACCCTCCTTCAGTCATTGTACAGAAAAGGGCAGTTTTGTCCCGGTTTCTCACCTTTGCTGCACTTCAGGAGAGACATGCTGCTTCCCACATAGAAACTCCAGCATGGGAAGGATTTAACACAACTTTCCAAAGCACCCAGTTTTCTAAGTTGGGTTTGCTGTGTTGCTTCTGGCTGTCTGCAGCTTCCAGGATCTCCCAACAGCAGCCAAGAAAGGACCATTTTCTACTGAATATGAAGTCAGTGGAGCTCTGAGCATCCTTGCAAGAGACACAGCAGCAGGAACCAGGGGCAAATCTGATGCAAGGGAAGTAGAGGATGGCAAGAAATGAAAGCAGAGCCCCAGCCTGGGTGAAGTATTTTGGCACTGCCAAACACAGAGGTTTCTGTTCCTGTAGAAAGCGATAGCATCCAACCTTACTCAAGTAAAAAGCACAGCAGCAGAAGACAAAGGCAGAGGAGCCAACAGTCCCACCATGGCTTCACCCTACCGCAGTCCTGGAAAGGTCTCTTGGATAATGAGCTTCCAGTCATGTTTTTAGCTGTGAGATGGGCAGGATGTTCACTGTCTGTCACTCCACAAGAGCTGATGTAGGATGCTCCAGGATTTCCCGCCTTGTCTTGTGCCACCTCGTGCTGTGAGCCACCACACCAGCACCTGCAGTGTCTGACTTGAGCATCACTTTGGTTAAATATTTCCCAAATAGTTAAAATTTTATTCTGCGATGTATCTCAGTCCCTGGTGTGATAATCCTTATAAAGGGACGGCTCAGCTTTTGCTTGGGACGTGGCACCCAGTGAGTGACTTTGTCCTGGGAAAGGGAGGACTGGAAAACTCCTCCTATCCATGTGTCTAAGCAATGGCTGGAACATCTCTTCTAGGCATGGCATTAAGGTATCAACCTCTGCTGCTGAATTTTTAATAACCAAACCCACACAGAAGCTCTCCTCCCCTTTACACCCAACTTTCTGACTGCTGCAAAAGGGAAGGTTTCTACCCACCATGCTCACAGCTCTTGCTGTCTCAGTTGTCCTGTAGACTTGGGCAGGTGTGGGGACACAGATGCTTGTCCAGGACCCCGCTGCAATCCCACACTTGGGTCACCTTGACCAAACATAACCCACCACACCTCTCTGAGCAAGCAGAGATGTTCCTAAACAGAGCTGCCACAGAGAAAAGGGACATCGGTTGCAAGCAAGCATTTAATGTCCCCTGAGAGGAACCAGGGCCATGGGCATACCCACTTGTAGGGGTTCAAGGGTGAGTGAGGTCCTGCCCTGGCAGACCTGAGCATTTCTCCCTGCAGATGGGGACATCACCCAGCATTACTGGACGTGCATTGAGGGGGAAAATGAATTATCCGCAAGTTGTCTTGGGTCAGTGGATGCCATCTGCTGTGCTGCTCAAATCATCCCCGCTCAGTGCAGCCGTGAGCATCACTCTAACGAGGTATTGCGCTGATGAGCGATGATACCTCCTTCATCATAAAGGAAAAGCTGCACATCCCGTCTTCCAAAGGGACCACACACAAACCCCACGCATCTGTAACAGCCCATTTCTGAGCCTGATGATGTATCAGTGTGTATTCAACAAATGCCATCTTCCCAGTAAATATTTTACTATAAATGTCAGAAGTTTGTGGCTACACAGTGGTAAAATTGGTGTGACTTCAATTCCAAATCCTCTTTTTAGACCACACCTAGAAGCCAAGCTCCCTTTAATTTCAGTGAGATTAAGACTCCTAGATAGCTTTTGACCTAGACTCCATCATCTCCTTATTTTAAAAATGCCACCTTAAAACCAGGGCTTTAAATCTTCCAAGCTGACTTATGAAAAGCTCCTGGCACTTGTTCCAGCTGTACATTTGTGCAGCTCACAGCTTGCCGATGCTGTTGAAGCCTCTGTGGGCTTGTGCATTATCTCCCTTTCGTGTTTTATATTCCCATCCCTCCCCATAAATGAAGCTGAAGCTGCAAATGCTGTGGTATGGATGCTGCTGCCAGGTGGGGATTGATTCAGCTCAATGAATATATTCAGCAGCTACAATAATACAGCAAGGGATTGGAGAAATAAACACGCAGAAGGATTTCTGTCCCCTGGACACCACATGGAGCAGCCGCAAAGTGGCCGAGGGGAAGGTGTGACGGCAGCGGAATGGGCTGCTGAGACCAGTCTCCTGCCTTTTGGCTTTTTATGTGGGTCACAATGCGACAGACTGAAACGGTGCCCTTAAAAATCAGCAGCAGATGAGCCTCTGAAGGGAGCCCAGACTTATGGCCCTTGTGAAACCAAAGGGCAGCAGTGACGGGAACATTCCTCCAGCAAAGCCGCCTGCCCAGGTCACGCCACTGACACCCACCGCTACGGCACAAAACTGTGAAATCCCCCTTATCAGCATCTTGCTGAAGCAGTGCCACTTCCAGTGGTCCCCTGCACCATGCAGGCCACCTACCAGCTCTGGTGAGGCCTCCTCTTTGTTGCCCTCTCCCCTGCGGAGGTTTGGGGAGTGCAAGGGACACGGTGGGGACAGCGGTGCTGCAGGTCAGACCCACTCTCTGGGCACCACCAAGGAGCCTCCTGCTGCTTTGTACCTGGAAGACCCAGCCCTAAAAGCTGCAAAAATCGTCATGCATCAGGGGTTGATGGAGTTTTATGAAATGCCAAGCAATTAATCAACAGCCGAATGGCGTGTCAGAAACGTGAATGAAATGCCACATTCCACTTCTCACCACCTTGCACAGGGTATGAATAAATAGCGTGTGGAGAAGTAAAGACGGGCTCCATGTCCCCATTCGCCTGTCCATATGGTAACACATGATCCACGTTTTTTATCCCCCCCTCCACCCTCTACTTTACTTCACTTAACAACCAGGTCAGGTTTTTCTCAGCTAGCCTCACTTGAATCCACGCCGCCCTCTCCAAAGGGTTTACTACACCGAAAAGCATTGACTCCCAGCAGATTTTACATTCCCTGTGAAAAATACACTTCCTTTCCTTAGCTCCACGTTCGAAAGCCACGGGTGAAGACAGGGATGCTCGCAGTGCCCAAGAGACGGCCCCTGTGGCTCTGGGCAGCCTGGTGGAGAAAAGCCCCGGGATGAGGAGCCCCCGGGATGAGGAGCCCCCGGGATCTACCGGCTCCCCATGTGCCCATGTCCCCCCCGGGCTGGCTTTCCGCCGCGGCTCCGGCAAACCCCAGCTCCCATCGCCTGAGCGGTGCCGGCGGAGCGGAGCCGGGGCAGGTAAGGCCAGCGGCTCGGGCTCGGCGACACGGACACGGTCCCCCAGGTCCCGCCGTTCCTGCCGGGAGCTCGGCTGCGCTTTGGGCAGCCGGGGCCACGCTGAGGACGCGGCTCCGCACCCCGGTACCGCTGCCCGGGGCGGTTCCCCCGCCGCCGGTGCCCGCCCTTCCCCGGGGGCACCTACCGACGGCTCTGACTCCAGAGGGGATATGGAAAATATAGAAATATCAGCCCCAAACCTGCCGCTCCCCACCCAGGCGGCACCTCCCAACCGCCTACCCCCCCCCACCCCCCCCGGCTGGGCTTTAAACTTTGAGGTTTTTACACCCAATTCGGGAAACCCCCCCCACCACCACCACGAAGCCACCTCCAGGACGGTGTTCCCCCCTCCTCCATCCCCGGGTCGCTGCCCGGCTCGGAGATGGGAAGGGGCCCCAGCCGCCCCCCGCCCGGTGCATCCTCGGTTCCCCCCCGGTCCCCGGCACTCACCGGCCCCGCGGGCGCTGCTCCGGCGGCGGGACGCGGCCGCCGGCCTCGGGGATGCTCCGCGCCGGGAGAGCCCGGGGAGGAGAGGGCATCACATGGCGCCGGCGGGGCCAGCCCACCTCTCCCTCCCTCCATGCCCCCTTTCCCTCCCTCCCTTCATCCCTCCTTCCTTCTCTCCATCCTCGCCTTCTTCCCTCCCCCAATTCCCTCTAGCCCTCCTTTCCCCATTCTTCCCTCCCCTTCCACGCTTTCCTTTTATTTCCCCGCTTTCCCTTCATTCCTCCCTCTTTTCCTCTGGTCTCCTCCTTTCCTCTCTCTCTCCATCCCCCTGAAGTCCCTCGCTGTGGCTGGTGACTCCAGTCCATCACCGGGGCAGGGGTGGGAGCCAGCATTGCCCCTGTCCCTCCTCCCTCCCACACACCCCCCAGCCCTTCTGCACCCCCTGCTTGGGGAAATACCTGGGGTGGGGCTGGCTGGGGTGGCACTGGGTGGGCTGCGCTCCCCGAGACACCGCTCATGAGCTGGGAAAGGGAAAACTGACTCCAGCCATCAGCATCACACAAATCCGCAGAGAAGGACAGAGCAGACAACGGGGAGGACTGGAGGGCAGCAAGCCAGTGCTGGAGGAAGCCAGCTTGGCAGGGCTGGCACCAGGGCAGGGAGAAAGCCAGGGCTAAAGGAGAGAGGAACACTGAGGCAGATGCTGTGGGCTCTGGAAACCATCGCCAGGCTGAGTGATTCAGCCAAAACACATAGAAAATTAGCAGCAGAGCCAAGAATAATACGCAGCTCCATCAAGGTGTCCAGCAATGGGACACTTCCTTGGATCGAGCGGGAAGGACAAGAAAGGGGTCACACACCATGCGGAAACTCCTGCTACATGAGCTGCTAGCCTGGGCAGCAGGGCCGAGGGCAGCTCACGGCCACCATCGCAGCACC